>KV003152.1:427179-480203 GCA_001598015.1 Dorcoceras hygrometricum | reverse complement strand
TAAGCACTCCAGACCTCACAATAGATGGTATGAATGATTTATGGTGTGTGTGCTTAGGGACCCTGAGCCACTATTTATAGGTGATTTGTGCCATCAACAAATCTTTCAAGATTGTGACAAATCTCTATAAGATACATCTTTAGGTATTTTGATTGATTCAAACTCTTATAGATTGTGCACATCTAAATCTTTCAAGATTTGGCCACTTAATAAAGATAAAAGATGTGCATGATCAAATCTCAATCAAAATTTATATGTGCCTCTTAATGAGATAATATTTTTGATGTCCAAATAAAATATTTCTAACAGTCTCCCACTTGGCACATATGTATCTCATCATCACAAAATGAGTAAACAAAATACACGAATCATGGCGATAAGTCCCCTAAGATCGAGTATTATCTTCCATGTATCACGATGTATTATGTTCCTCTACAGATATAACTTAATGAATAAACCTCATGTTTATTCAAGGTCCAACTTTAGTGATATTTCTCAAACAATGAATGTGTACACAAAATATGAGAAAATCGTAAAAGAATTTCATTAATAACTAAAAATTGTTCTTACAACAATAATTACATAAGGGAACCTAGTCCCATTCTGTCTACATGATCCTTAAATTTTTGCGGTGGCATGCCCTTAGTCAAAGGATCGGCAATCCTCAATTCAGTGCTAATGTGTTCAATGACCACTGTTTTATTTTTAACACGTTCTCTTATGGCTAAGTATTTTATGACTCCTTTTATATAATAACATGATATTATACAACGAAATATGAAAAAACAATCGAGTGATCGTGCTGATAACGTGTTATAAATTTAAAGAAACATTAATAAACTAAATGAAATAATTACCTCGATAATAACCTTGATTGCTCCTTAATTGCTTCAAATGAAGTCTTGATTATATGTTAATAGGAAATTATTATTTCTCTATAATTTCCTTAATTTAGAGAGAAGAGAATTGAGAGAAAACTTGTATATTTTTGTGTGTTTTTACAATGAAGATTACAAGCCTATTTATAGGCAAATGAAATGATTAAAATAATATAAAGTCCTAATCACTTCTCCTAAATTTGACAATTTTGTAGACACCCAAATTTGACAATTTGTAGACATCCAAATTTGACAAAATAATTTGATTTCATAATAATAGAGTATTCTTGCAACTTAGATCATAATTTTTTGTCGTGTTTGAGTGATTGTGGCCTTGTGGGACAAAGACGAGATATCAAAATATGACTCGATGGATACTCGTAAAACCCCGCGCACACTTTGAATAGGGTTTACGCGACCAGAGCGATGGAGTTTGACAAGAGGAAAGACGCTGCCATGGTCGCTATGAAGTCGCCGGAGCCCGATAATTCCCCCAAAGGCACATTAGACTTGCCCATTATTCCTCTCCTCAACGCTATCAACTCACACCCCTCTTTCTTTACCACCAGCTCTTGCTCCGGCCGCATTTCCGTCTTCTCTCATCCCACCAACCAATCCGCCCTCAAGAAAAAGGCCAAGGGGGGTACCTGGATCTTCATCTCCCACGACCCAGTTCACCCCTCTTCCCTCCTCCCCCTCCTCTATCCCGCTTCACCGGACCCCCCCTCTCCCACTCCGTCGCAGAACATAGTCTTCAGATTTGAGCCTTTGATTATTGCGGTTGAGTGCAGAGACTTGGAGGCGGCTCAGTCTTTGGTTTCTCTGGCTATTTCTTGTGGATTCAGAGAGAGTGGCATCACCAGTGTCAGTAAGAGAATTATCATCGCCATACGCTGCTCCATCCGCTTGGAGGTGCCGTTGGGGGATTCCGTCAAGCTTATGGTTTCCAAAGAGTATGTTGAGTACCTTGTTGGTGTTGCTAATGAAAAAATGGAGGCTAACAGAAAAAGAACCGATCTTTTTATGAGTACATTGATAAAGAATGGATTTTCAAGTCGTCAAATTCCAGTGAAAGGTGGAGTGAATGGCTTTGGTTCTGAGAAGTATGACGAAGGCAAAAAGATTGAAACTTTGCGGAGTTCTGGAGGGAATGGAGTCGCTGGGCAGGAGGGGAAGTTGAGTTCTGAAACCAATGGTAGTCATCACACTAATTGGTAGTTATCATCTGTTAATTTCCTTTTAAAACGTTTACCTGAATTTTGAAATGTTGCATGTTAGAATTCCAATGGTATTCACACTCCTAGCTTTGTAGCACGGGCTTCTTCTTTGTATTTCAATTGGTGTGGCATGTGCTGTTTCTCATGATTGTTTTTTTACGTGCTTTACACTTAACATTGATTAAAGGGTAATCTATTTAGTATTATCTGATGACACTCCATAAACACTTGGTCCTTTATTGCTGGTTTCCATGTGCCCACTTTCTCCTTAATATTCACTTGCAGTTGATTGAACAAAACTTTATGTGCTATGCACTTATATGTCATCTGAAACTGATGCAAATTCGAAAGATGTACACCATGCCACCATCTGTTTCTTGCAATTTTCCTACTTTTTTTGATCAATCGTCACGGCTGCTTGAAACATTGTGTACTGTCACACAATGATATACATTCGATTGCAGGACTTCTTTCAGTTAATATGACCTGAAGTTTAAATATTTAAAATCATTGACAGGATCATGTAAATTCATTCCCGTCAATCTATCTACCATGGAGACAGATGGTGAACCTGTTGATAGACTTCTCTTGTGGGGTCATTCTGCATGTTCAGTTGACCAAAACAAAATTCTCATTTTTGGTGGTTTTGGAGGGATCGGGCGACACGAACGTAGGAATGATCTTGTGCTTCTGGATGCACAATCTGGAATGGTAGAGAGAGTTTCTGTAATGGGAGCACCTTCTGCTCGATTAGGTCACACTGCTTCTGTTGTTGGGGATTTCATGTATGTAATTGGAGGCAGGGCTGATCCTCTGAATATTCTGAATGATGTATGGGTCTTTGACTATGCGAAGAAAGAGTGGAAGTTTTTACAATGTTCTGGCTGTTTGTTCCCTCCAAGGTGAGTTTTTAATGTTTTCAACCTTCTATGTATTTCTAAGAACTGTTGTACAATCCTGCAAAGCCCTTCCTGAGAAGGGCTAAATCATATGTCCCTTTGATAGCACTCATGAGAAAGCGTAATAAGTGTATCTTTGTTTGTTGGTACCCTTTTTTTAAGATAGTAACATTCCTTTGTTCATGCAAGCGGTATGATTTCATAATTCTCTCAATAAAGTCTCTTTTCTTGTACTGATTTCTCTTGAACCAAGTGTTCAACTCCTAAGTTTGTCATTTTGTCGTGTATTTTTCTATGCTTATTTCCACAGGCATCGACATGCAGCAGCCGTGGTTGGTTCTAAGATATATGTATTTGGTGGAATTTGTAGTGATAAAATAATATCATCACTTTATGTCCTTGATACACTGACTTCTGAATGGACAGAGATAGAAACTCGGGGAAACCGGCCTGGTCCCCTTCATTCGCATTCCATGGAATCGAATTGTTCTAAGTTGTATATGTTTGGTGGATACAACGGTGAGAAAGCACTTGGGGATCTTTTCAGTTTTGATGTTGAAACAAGCCTGTGGAGTAAGATGAAGACAAATGGGATGGCGCCAAATGCTAGGTTTTCACACTCAATGTTCATTTACTCAAATTATCTTGGCGTGTTGGGTGGATGTCCTGTCATTGGACATCGAGAACTATCTTTACTGAATCTTCTGTCCTCCTCTTGGACAACTATCATGATGAAGTCTATTGAAGAAAGCCTTTTTGTTCGTAGCACAGCAAATGTCATTGGTGATAATCTTGTAATAGTTGGTGGTGGGGCATCTTGTTATGCATTTGGGACCAAGTTCAGTCAGCCTATGAAGGTTGATCTACGTCAAATGACGTCGTTATGTGATGATTCAGAAACTACGGGACAGACAGAGGAAAAGAATAATTCCTTCCTGTATTCTCATAAAACTGAAGACAAGGTGAATCAGTGTGCTGCCCAAGACTCTACGTTTGAAGAACTAAGGGGAAACAATGTAGGCTTGCTACTAACCGAACATTGGGTTCTTCGGCTTGATAAACAGTACGCAAAATTGGGAAAAGACTTATTGAAAAAAATTGGTTGGTTGGATCTTGGAAGAAAGGTTTACACAATGGAAGGTAAAATGCACATCTGTTTCCCTGTGACCGAAAAATTTTGTGCCATCTTTGAAGATGTGCCAAAGGTTGGAAACAATTCTGAAATATGTAATGATAACCAATGCTGGACAGCAAGTTCTTATGATATGTTGTTGAAAGGGATCTCAACTCAATCTGCTTTGAATATTCTAAAAGCTTGTGGTGCAACTATGATTGTTGATGAAGTTGTGAACATTAAGAAAACTCCTAGTTCTCCACTGAAAGTGATGAAGGAAGCTGTAGCACCTCTGTTGAATCATCACAGGCTTCCATCGGAGCTTATAGAACAGCTGCCGTTGAGGTCGCATTTTCTAAACTAGATATGAATATAGTATTTTTTTTCTTCTTTAGACCCTCTACTGGTTTGTATAGGATATTCACCTTGTTATGAATTTATTTTTAGTTGCAGATGGGAGCGAGTGGGAGATATGATAATTCTCCCTGTAACATCCTTCAAGGATCCCATGTGGGACTCGATAGGAAAGGAGCTTTGGCCGATAGTTGCAAAATCACTTGGGACTGGACGTCTGGCACGACAAGTAATTTAGAGATGTAGCCCTTCATTCAACAGGCCACTTCTCTGTTATGCCTTTTTTGATACATACTGTAGTTTATGATTAAAATATTACATTACCAGATTGTAGAATCTTTTTTATGTTTGTTCAATGCTGTAGTGAACATGTATACTTGTTAATTCAGTCACCTGATTTCAATGGCTTAAGTTTTTCTTTTTAGCAAACCTTTGCTCTAATCATACTTGTATGGTATTAGATTTTCTACCAGTTGTCGTACATTTCTTCAGTTGACCAATTCTGCCCTTAAACTATTCCTTTCCAGATACTTAGAAATCATGATATATAATTCCATGATAAGATAAACTCACGGCTCAAATTTTATTTGTAATGCTAACATATTTTTGCTGATGGATTGTGTTGGTATTTTGTAGAATCGAATTGCACAAACTGGAACGAGGGACAGTAAGTTGGAGATTCTAGTTGGGGACGACGGTTGGGTTGATCACCGTGAAAATGGCATACTCTACTCTTTTGATACTACCAAGTGCATGTTCTCTTGGGGTAATCTTTCTGAGAAGCTTCGGATGGCCCGCCTAGAATGTAAAGATCAAGTTATTGTAGATCTGTTCGCAGGCATAGGATACTTTACCCTTCCTTTCCTTCTGAGGTCTGTTCTTATTTATCTCTGGAAAATTTCGAACTATCAGAATTCTGGTTGCTAACAAAAGTGTGCATGATGCTTGATTTTTCTACCTGTCATCCCAATCTTTATGAGTGTATTTTTTTCTATTAATTAATTTTTTATATGTGATGGTAAATCAGGGCCAAAGCAAAAATGGTGTATGCCTGTGAGTGGAATCCCCATGCTATTGAAGCACTCCGTCACAATCTCCATGCCAATTCTGTTGCTGACCGTTGTGTTGTTCTGCAAGGAGATAATAGAGTTACAGCTCCTAAAGTATGATATTGCCTCTCACTGGATTTGCAAGTTATTTTCTCTTTTATATAAGAGTCGAAAAATCAAACACTCTGGTTTGTCTACCATTTTACCCTGGAAAATAGTGGTTGCAAGTAAGTGATATCTTTTAGATAAAAGGTAATTTTGAGTCTGAAAAGAAAACTGAAAAAGATTATAAACTACAGAAAAGTATTTATTGAATCGACTTGCACATTACTGTGCGTAGCGAGGAGACTTACCATCTTATACGATGATCATATCCCACGATATTCTGATTAAGCCTGATAGTTTACATGCAATATCATTTTGTGCAGGGAGTTGCTGATCGAGTCTGCCTAGGTCTCCTTCCATCCAGTGAATGTAGCTGGGTTACTGCCGTTGAAGCACTAAGGTACAGAATGTTGTTCCACATATTTTAGCATACCAGAATTTGGTTCCCTACCTGATTCCTTTTAATACTTTTCTCAAAGCATTATTGTGCAAGAATTAAAAAATACTGCTTGATTCATCGTGTTATACTTTGAAAAGTGCAAGTAATATATCCTCAAGTTCCAAGACCCAAATGGATTCTTGTCGGTCCAACGTTGCTTTTCTAGGAGTTTTAACCTGTAATTTAACTTGTGCTCCTCCTCTTATATGTCATGTTTGCTGTTTCTTTTCTAAGTTTCATGTGACACAAAAACCTGCAGAGAGGAAGGTGGGATTTTACATATCCACGGGAACGTGAAGGACACTGAGGAGAGTTTGTGGACAAACCATGTCGTGCACTCCGTTTCTGACATAGCTAAATCGCAAGGCATCACCTAGCTTTTACCTTCAAACAGTTACCAAATTTATGTTTCGTCCTAGAAAAATGATCTTGAAAATTAGAACATGATTCTGCCAAAAGTTCACTTCTGTAAATATGATGGTAAAAATTGTTGCATTTGCAGGTCGTTGCTGGGAGGTTTCGGTCGATCATGTCGAGAGAGTGAAGTGGTATGCTCCACATATTAGACATCTAGTTGTTGATGTGAGGTGCAGACTAGGACAGAAATGAAAATCAACGCATGGGCTCTGGAAGAACGTTGTTGCCTTGGAAGTTCTTTAATTGTTAAAACATATGGAGGCCCTCTGGCCGCTACTGATTCAAATTTGCTGGTTGAGCGAGGTTCTGCAGTGGAGAGCTTTTCTATGTTAGCCATTGTGTTGGGGCTCCCTTATGCTAAACCAATGTATTTGAAAATGTACATAATTATACCATTTGATGGGAATGGTCGAGTCCAATATGACTTGAGACCAACTGAACCAAAGAGTTATCAATATATATATATAAAGGATCCAGTCACTTGTATTCATCCGGGTTATCAGTTTTTATACTTGTATATGTAATATGTAAAGAAAACAAATATGAACTTAATCCATGCTATGGAGGACAAGAAAGGGAACACGTTTACATATGTATTATTTTTTCACAAATTTGACATTCCATAAAGGCATAAATGTCAAACCAACTCTTCCTTCAGGTTCTCCTACACTCATGCTTAGATTGACTTTTATATAACACAAGTCACAAGGGGCACTCTTAGGCCACATGTTTCTCTATACGCGACTTTTTACAAAATTTGACCGGTGATAACAAATTAACAACTTTATATGCTGGCTAGAGTTTTTGTAGGCTACAGTAGCCACATGCTCACTAAAATATAATGCAGTGAAGCCTGAAAAATTGCTGTATTCAAATTATTTTTAACAATGTCAGGCAATTATTACTACTTTACTCCAAAGGGAATTCAAATACTACTACTTATTAATGCCAAAATTCCCCATACAATTACCCACATTGAAGCTCTTTTAAGACCTAAAATGTAATATTGCAAACTTTAGCTATCTTTAGACGCTGCATTAATTATTTCGTAGAACAATTATATATACACACCACGAAAATGAGAGTTTTTTTTTCTTATATAACAGGTTGTTCGACATATTACTAAAATAAAAAAATAATAAAAGAATGTGTGCCAACATTGCATGTTAGTACGTAAAATACATCGGATTCTTTTGAGATTTACGGAATTAAAAAAAAATCATCCATGAAATGGACTAAATAAGATTAATATATGCATTTAAGTAAATAAATTATTATTTTTTTTCTGTACAATTCATCTAGTCTAGTTCTGTTTTTTTTGTTTTCATCC
The DNA here is from genome assembly GCA_001598015.1 of Dorcoceras hygrometricum. Taxonomy (NCBI): domain Eukaryota; kingdom Viridiplantae; phylum Streptophyta; class Magnoliopsida; order Lamiales; family Gesneriaceae; genus Dorcoceras; species Dorcoceras hygrometricum. Next base: position 472,401 of record KV003152.1, on the reverse strand, counting down.
AAAAGTGTGACATTTTCTGTAACCTCACAGACGTATAATTTTCGGAAATTAGTAAATATAAATTAAGCTAAAAATAATCTTTTCCTTATCCACTTAAATAATTGACTATGCGTTATCCGGTGGTTACCCGCGAAAAAACAATTTCGGACAATGATAAATTTTTTTTTTAAAAAAAGTACATTTTTTAAAGCCTAAACTCATACGTCACGTGCCATGCATGTGAATCTTGAATTGAAGGCATAGAAACAAATTGTGAAGAAAAGGTTGTCCATGGACTTTAATGCGGGCCTTGTTCCGTAGGTGGGTCGATTCGTACTGCTGTGTGTTAACTGAGTTTCCACACCAAGAATCAAGAATTTCCTCTATATTTTCTTGCAAAAAGTGGGGCCCTTTTCTCACAAAATATGTACAGCTTGCGTTGATTACTGCTTCTGTCCCCACTCACTTGAGCAGCTCATTCATGGCTGCCCCTGCCCCAACCCCCCTTCCGCTCTACCCAGATGCCTATCTTTACTCTCTCATTTTCAAACCCAGAATTTTTCATCTGTTTTTCTGTGCTCTTCTGAGCTCAAATTCTATACTTGTTTAAAAACTTCAACTTCTTTCACGTTTATCTTGCATTCTTTACCATTCAATTTGCAGTAAGTAGGCGCTGCGCAGCAAAGAGAAATGATTGGAGGGGTAGTTCGAAGTTTCAGACTTTATCCTTTGGTTGTGCTTCTGATTCTTCCCGGTGAGTAACTGTAGTTAACGTTTAAGTCCCTAACGGGTTCTGCTTCAATTTCGTGTGATCTGTTTGTTTTTTCACTTGTTTGTCCTTTCAAAATGCTTGGAAACCAAATGGGTGTAAATGACTTTGTGATCTCTGGTGGTCTGAGGAAATTGGGCTTTTGAAGATTAGATTCACAGTTAATTACTCTCGGAGCTCTTCTTTACTAGTAGATGCTTTTGCTTTAATATCTGCATTTTGCTGCATTGGCTAAATAAATGATCTTTACTGTAGTTCTACCTGGGTCTTCAAGAAGGAACCTGTATTCTATTTGTCCTATGGTTTCTTAGTTGGTACCGACTACCGACTGTCGGATGATTTGACTGAATTTCTTTTTATCTCAGCCAACTTCTATCGTTGTGAGTTGGGAATTTGGTAATTTAAGGTTGTTTTACTACAGTAATTTAAGGATTTTTTTACTACAGTAGTTATATGTTTTTATTTTCTTGTATTCTATATGTTTTCGAAAATAAAATTACTGGACTGTTTTCTCGCAGGTGCATCTGGTTTGACGCATGTTATACTAGTCACTGTTTAAATTTCATCCTGAGTTTCCTTTTTCTTAAATCCCGATAGCTTGAGTCATCTCGTCTTTACAATGTGGAGATATTTTCACTGTTTAACTTCTGTAATATGTAGCATTTTTCATTTGTTTAAATAATGGAGAAGGGGCAGTAACATGTCAGCAGCAGCCTGCAAGCTGGGATGATTTCTATAGAATGAGTGTCTGCTCAATTTCTCTGGAAACTTTTTTACACCTATACAAGATTCTTTAGCTTGGATCTCTGCAAATGTAGTCAACTAGTGAGAACCTGATCCAACTAGTAAGCTCAACCAGAAAACCTATAATTGGTCATTGTTCTGTCGCGATACTAACAGTAGAACAAATTTTACACGTTCCAAGAAAGAAAAAAATTATATGCAAGCACGTCACAGAGTGGGCATGCCTTCCAAAGTATGAACATCGAGCTGCTATTCATGATTTTCTTTGAAATCGTGTATGATACTGTCACTTAGTTCTCCTAATTCGCCACAAGTGATGTTCTCTATTCATTTTGTTTCTTGCAATCAGTAAGTTCCCAGTGATGTCTCTAATATAAAATTTCCCGTGAACCCCATAGAATAAGCATAACATGTTTCTGTCTTTGAGCTCTCCTCTAATTTGTCATAATTCTTATAAACATTGTGCCATACAGGCATTGGAAAATCTTACAGCTCCTCGACGGAATATCCCGAAAGTTTTGTGCTAAAGGAAAGGCAAGCTGATACATTTTTTCCAGATACTTCTCCTACTGCCTCCCCTCAGCCCTTTCTTCCTCTTCTCGCACCTTCTCCTTTGACACCATTCACAAATAGTACTATCCCCAAATTATCAGGTTTGTTTCCGCTTTGGAAAATTGAAACTTGTTTCACGTTATGGAAGTTAAAATTTGAAATTATTTCTCTTTCCTCTACACAGGGTTATGTACTCTGAACTTTACTGCCCTCTCAAGTATGATGACGTTGACTTCAACAGATTGCATGGCTGCATTTGCACCAGTGTTGGCCAATGTAGTGTGCTGCCCTCAATTAGAAGCTACTCTGATCATTCTCATTGGTCAATCTAGTAATGTGACCAACAGACTTGCTTTAAATGGCACACTGGCCTCCTATTGCCTTTCAGATTTTGAGCAAATTTTGGTGGGTCAGGGTGCTAATATCGGTTTAGCTAAGATATGCTCAATTCATTCATCAAATCTTACGGAAGGCTCTTGCCCGGTTGCCGATGTTTCCGAGTTTGAGAGCACGGTGGATTCATCTAACCTTCTTGCTTCTTGTGGGAAGATCGATACTGTGAATGAATGCTGCGAGCAAGTTTGCCAAAATGCTATTTTGGATGCCGCCAGGAAGCTTGCTCAAAAAGCTTATAATATGTTGAGCCTTGATGGATCCCATGTGCTTTCGGATCATACAACGAGGATTAATGACTGCAAAGGTATTGTACTAAGGTGGCTTGCAAGTAAACTCGACCCGTTACATGCAAAAGATGTTCTTCGAGGACTATCAAACTGCAGGATTAATAAAGGTGAGTGTAGATATGGATTTTATCATGTATTCAACCTTATAACTCCACCATTCACTATTATCTATACTTTTCTTCATCATGATTGTGAATTTCGATTTTTATTCAATGTTTTTCGATGATCCACCTTCCATATCTTCACTTGACATTTTTAAAATTATTTGACTTCCTTTCAATATTGCTCTTCAGTGTGTCCTCTAAATTTCCCAAACATGAGCTATGTCATAGAAGGATGCAGTGCCATAACAAGTAACCGGACGGGATGTTGCAATGCTGTTGAGAGCTATGTCTCTCACCTGCAAAGGCAGAGTTTTGTCACGAACTTGCAAGCTTTGAATTGTGCTGCTTCACTTGGAGTAAAACTACGAAAAGCGAACATCACTCATGATGTTTATAACCTGTGTCATATCAGCCTCAAAGATTTCTCCCTCCAAGGTTAACTTTTGTTATCTAATTACATGTTACTTATTTTTAAGCAAGTTTTGCTGATGCTAACGGTGAAAAGTTTCTCATTTTTCAATGCTGATCTCTCTGGAATCATCATTCGTTTCCTTCAGTTGGTACACTAGGGTAATTTTCTGTTTTTTGTTTTACCTTTGTTCTGATTCATCATGTGAATTAAGTGAATATTTTTATTTAGACTTTTATATAACCATTCACCTTTTATCACCTGTCATATATTTGTCTATCAATCTTATTTTCCTCTAGGCAATTGAGCATTTTATCCTTTCAAAATACAAAATTTTAGATTTCAGTACCTTACAAATTCAATTGTAGAAACTGCTTTGACAAGACATCTGTTCACTCTTGAATGTCCTTTCTGACCCCTATCACATTTGAAAATAGAGTCTGGATGCCTTTTACCGAGCTTGCCATCGGATGTGGTTTTCGATGTAACTGCTGGGGTCAGCTTCCTATGTGACTTGAACGACAACATTCCAGCTCCTTGGCCATCTACTTCCCAGTCACCAGCTTCATCATGCAATAAAAGTATGCCACGTTGATATTTTAGTTACCAAAATCTTTTTATAAAGTGTGATTTTTCACCGGTAATATCATTCCCTGTTAAAATTCTCTCACAAATACCACAACCTTTTCTAAATACAGCCATCAAAATTCCGGCACTGCCTGCTGCAGCGTCTGGCCAAAACAGTAAGTTTTCAATGAATCAATATGTTTGGTTGTAAGTTCCATTAGTGATGCTTGGTATTGAAGGTCGGTTTTTCAAGTGCAACAAATCTTGTTAAGTGACAAAAAGAAAAAAATCTTAGTGATCAATTAATTTGATTTTTTTTATATTGGGTCGAGGGTGTTTACAACTTCGAACTCGAGACCTCACCCTGTATTGGGATTCTCATGACTTCAAATAGCCGATACTTCTTATTCTTGGTAGCAGTTGTTCATCACAATCCAATCACTCTCCACTTTATAAGAGAAAAATATCTTTGTATATGGGGAATGTAGCCAGGGGTTGGTCCAGGACTTCCAGAGGAGAATGAGACTTGAACAGGGGGAGGTGGGGAGTTCAAGCCCTTCTTTTGGAGCAAATTTCAGTTTTGGAAATATTAAGTATAACATTTCAAAACTTTTTCATGTGATCCACTCACGACGAGTCACCCTCCCACGCTTTATACTAAATAAACTTTCATATACCAGTGATACGTATACACAGCAGTAGCACCCCGCTTACTGTTTTTGTCAATAGTCAATACTGCTTCAAAAGATCCCTGAAATTTCTCCCGGTATTGTGTTTCCATTCTTCTCTACTTGATGAGTTAGATATCAGACCTGGGGCTCTGTTTGGAATGAATGATACTCGGCCGTTTTGCTTGTATGTTCACTGTTAGTACTATTATACTTTTTGATTATGAAACACCATGTTTTTCAGGTCCTCACTGCACAGACATGAATTCTTTACTGCTTTTAGTGGTTTCTGCCGCTCTTTCGATTCTTATATAAAACATGGTTGCAATTTGATTTGATAAAGGAAGCTAGGCATTTGTTGAGCATTAGTTCTTCAGGTTAAGAATATTGTGACCGAGGAATCATTGGGAGAGTCGGGAGTTGAAAAGAGGATTCAACCCGTTCCCCATTAGAAACTTGACTTGAAGGTGATGTTATTTAGTATAACTTCTATATATGTAATGTTAGTTTACCCTTACCCATTCATGTGTGATTCTGGAATAAGAAATTTTGTAAAGAAGGTGATATAAAATTCATGTAAAATTCCTACTCCACCATGACCTTGTAAATTTGGGTGTGAGAAGGGAATGTTGTTTCGGGCAGTCGAATGAGATTCACCAAGTTATATTTGTTCGTCAAACTAACTTACAAAATGACAAATCTTCGTACTTGAATTGCCAAGTATTGATGTTTTGAAAGAAAACCCATAATCCTTATCGCTGTAGTGTGGTATGTAACTTTGTTCGGTGTAGTTAACTATATCAAGTGTAGTTAACTATATCAAATGTTACCCTTAATTCATATTTTTCTATTTATGTCCATATTATATTATATTTTAAAGTGTCATTTATTTTATATTAGTCCATGTTATATCATTGTTATAGTTCCTATTAATATTGGAATGTTACTTTTTATATTATATTAGATTAAACTACGATATAAGGATATAAAATATATATTCCATTTATTTGTCAAGTTACCAAAAATATAACATTATAGTTTATTAATTCAATATTGAATATTAATTTGTAATTATATATATATATATCCATAAATTTTGCTACGTTACATGTTTTGTCCATTAATTATATTTCTTTTTAGTGACTATATATTATATTGTGTATTATTTTGACAATTCACAATTAAAAACTTTAACCCTACTGCACACTTGTAAAGAAGAACATAAGATTATTCTTTACTACGTAAGATTTTTTCAAAAATATAAGATTATGAACCAATACAAATTTATAATATAATGCTGCAAAAATATAAGACTGAGGTTACTAAATTAATAAAATTATGAAAATAAGATTAATCAACACAATTATAATGTAGCAAAAAATATATATTATGGCTACTCAACAAGATTAAGAAGATAAAGTATATACTTCATTGATTTGCTAATTATATTAAAATATATAGGATTAGTCTACAATATTGAAATATTAATTTATAAATTCTTAATTAGTTTACTAAGTTACATGTTTGTTCATTAAATATTATTTTTTGTAGCTATATACTATATTATGGATTATTTTGACAATTCACAATTAAAAACTTTGACCCTAATCACACTTGTAACGGAAATATAAAATTACGAAGCAATACAAATTTATATTATAAATGGCAAAAATTATAGTCTGAGGTTACTAAGTTAATAAGATTATGAAAATACGATGAATCAATATTAACATAAGTGCAATATAGCAAAAATAAAACATTATGGCTACTCAACAAGATTTAAGAGATAAAGCATATACTTCACTGATTTGTTAAGCTGTAAAAAAATAAGATTACGATTTATTAATATAATATTGAAATATTAATTTGCATTTTACATATATATCATGAATTAACTAAGTTATATAATTATCCATTAATTATATTTAATTTGGTACACATATACTATATTATGAGTTATTTTGACAATTCACATTAAAAAAAATTTAACCATATTATACACTCCTATAGGTATTTCGATGGAATTTGAATTTTAACGGGAAGCTACCGACACTTACCTTCAAGACAAATTCATGCTAGATCAGCGTTCACCTATTTATTAAAAAACTTTGACCATACTACACATTTATTGGTACAAATTTGGATTTTGACTGCAAGCTACCGACGCTTACCTTCAAGACAAATTCATGCTAGATCAGCATTCACCTAAAATAATACTGCACGGGCATAAAACAGATAACATATATCCCTCTCAAACAAAACTTCAATTCAAGTTTGGCATCGCCAAATTCACCAGAAAATATTTGACTCTTACCATGTTGTTTACAGAATATATATGCACAATCAAGCAATCAAGATACATATGAAGTTGATAAAAGAGGCACTTAAGGAGCCTAGGGAAATGTAATACCTGTTTCTTCCCTAAAAGTTCAATCTGTTGACCAGGGAAAGTGTTTTATTACCGGCTTTCTTCAAAATTTCAACCCTCTTGCTAATGCAAAATGAATAAGTTGGAGGATAGTGACCCTATATAAGGAACCGAATCCTCAAAAGGAGGGGGAGCAGAGGAGATAATAATTCATCACCTGCATATCTCTGTGTAAATATATTAAGCTATGAAAGAAGGGAGGGACTACAGACACAAGTCGACAATCCATCGAACTATAGGCCATTGATTTTCTTCTTGTACTGTGGAGCACGATCAATCACTATCGTGCTCAAATGCACACTAATCAACATCCATATCATCCCTGTGTCCCCTTGTCTCTGAATCTTTGACACCCTCTGGGTTTGAGAATGAAGGCCGGGGTGGTATCAATTGTTTGCACATCCTAAAAAAAGTTTTCAAAAAATCAAAAAATACACAGGAAAAACGATTGCAGAATGACTGGTCTCCTATGTGCAGTCAGTATTAATTTGGAGAAGTGCTAAACAGCTTTTGTCAATGCAAACTTGAGCACAGAAGCAGGACTTCGGCGCACATGGGAATAAAATCATTATACAATGAGCCTATGAGTCTAGGTATCATTGGATGCAGATTGTTGCAGTTCACTGGTGCTAAATCCCGCTACATAACCACCCACACCAACAACAGTATATATGGCTTATTTTTAGCATAGTTGCATGCAGGATCACAATAGGCGATATATTTCCCGAATTCACTGGATTTCTAGACGAAAATATACTGGAATAGATAGTGGAGATAAATTTTCAGGTGGGAAATTATTCCAAATCAAAGTCAACCTAACGAGCTGGGAAAAATAGTGGAAATAAATTTTCAGCTGGGAAATAACTAAAAATCCAAGTCAACCTAATGAGCTGTCATTCATGCTTTGAATTTAAATTCAATGCCTGAACAGGTTTCCTTACTCGGCAAGGGCCTCGGTTTTCTCTGTGATGTGACTAGACCAAAGTACTGGATCAGCATTCTTGGGTAGCGAATCTTGCTGTTGGGATTTTTCTCGAAGCCAATGCTCTGCTTTACGGCATTCTGCCAATACCTTTTATTAAAAAAGACACATCAATCAAACACCCTCTCTTGAGAATCATCCAAACAGCATAGTTTAGAAATTAACGAAAAACTCAGTCGTTAGAGTGAACTATACAGCATCCCTTTCACCAGGTGGAAGTGATTTGACAGCATCCCCATACTCCTCTATGCGATTGAGAAGGCCACGGGTTGCAAGTGCCCTAGCCTCTTCATCATTAAATCGATTTTCAATTGGACTTACGATCTAATTAAAAAATATATTATCAACTGTCAGAAGTAAAGTTCTCAAGAATGAAAGCAAATAAAATAGACCAACCTTTTTCAAATCCTCTAATTTTCTCGTATAAACATATTCAGACTCATCATCTCCTCCATCATATAGCCATTCCTCTGTTTGCTGCAAGTTACTGGAGATCTCTTCCTTTTCAGAGTCGGTGGCAAAACTCCGATATTTATTCAAAAGCTGTTTAGATGCTTATGAGTCCCATCAATAAATCAATTGAAAATAAAGAGTGCAATACTTATCACAATCAAGTGAAATTCTAACATGAAAAAATCTATCATTATCAAACATGGAAAAATATACCCGCAAGCGTCTGACGGACAAACAGACATATCAGACTTCCATTCACTTTCCACGATAAGACTTGCCACACTTAAAGCAGGCATGTAATAAAGGCAGCAGAGGATGGAGCATTAAGCTTAAGAGCATAAGGAGATACCTTATTTCGTGTTTCATAAACGTAAGACTCCAGTGTGTTTTTCTTATCTTTTGTACGCTCCATTTTAATGTCTTGCTGGGTTAACTGAGACTCTTTTTCTTGAGCTTGCGAGAGCTCGCCCAACATCAATCCACCATCCACATTCTCCTCAATTAACAAATTATGTCTAATATACTTTAGCATTTGCCTTTCATGATCCTGCATAGCATTTTAACACTTGTATAGCTTCGGATATTAAAATTACAAAAATTGGAAAAGACAAACAAGCTTAAAATAAGGCTTTAAACAGTTTTTCTAACGAACGAACAGCACAAACCATAGACATACATTCAACAACGTCACAATAAATTTGTTTTAGTCTGAACACAAATCAAGCCACCAACAAAGTATTCCATCAAAACGAACTCAATTATCAATGAGATTTTCTAGTAAAATTAGTCAGAAAATAAGAATGAGAAATTCCCAAAAGACTAGGAACGTCAAGTCAAGGACACTCATCTTCATGAAGCCCAAGTAATGTGAAAAGGCTTCTAAAGTTAAATGTTTATGGCCAATTTGAGCATCCTTATAATTTCCAAACAAGTAGCAAGATTAAAGGTTAGTCATACTATTCAGATAAAATTTAAAAGTTCCATTATTTGTTGTCAACAGTAAACAAAAAGAATAATGGCAGATGTAAACCAGAAAACAGCACTTATAGAGGAAGAGCAGCATAGGCAAGACCAAGTCATGAAACAGCGGGGAGAACCCCAAATGCGAACCCACTTTTCACAAGGTTTATGAAAAGAGATCCAAGACATAGTCAGGGGAGCACATAGTTAGTAGCAGTACACATGCAGGGGGCACGGGGTAGTGTGAGCCTGTGAGGCAGGAGAAATTCCATTACATTGAGCGATGGTGTGGCTGTTGGGCTCGGGGGTGGGGGATGGGGAGGGGTATTTTGCAAAGTTGGAAGAGAGAGGGCTTGTCTCTTGTCCTTATTCTTTTTATCTTTTTCACCCCAACAAAGTTCAATACAGAGTACATTTCTCTTTCTATTTGTAACACGTGGGATTGAGAGTAGAATTACTTCCAGTTCTCTTGTGATTGGATGTTTATAAATAACTGATCGTATCAGGCACTACTTCCAGCGCTTAAAAGTGAACATTCTCAATTCGGTGAAAGAATCATTCATCGAGATTTTCCACAATAATTTGTATAACTGGACTTACAGCTAGGCCATCTGCTTCTCCAGAATAGTCTTGAATGCTTGGTTCCCCGTTTTCTGAAACTAAAGGGTTACTGTTGTTTACTGTAGAATCATCCAATAGATGCTTGAACAGCTGCAGAGGCGACAAAGTTTCCATTAAATTCAGCATTCATTGCATCTTCCAAAGTTCCAGCTTCATACACTAATCGGAATAACACACTACCACTTACAGAAGCAGAAACTAAGGTAACAATTCCATGTAGGTTTAGATGAACTTTAATTTTGATTTTTGCTTTCTCTGAGTGAGAGACTCTGACAGGTCCAATCTGAAACAGAGCCATGGTAAGATGGAGACAGTATTACAAAAAGGGGGTATCCAAAATAATTCTGCAAATTGTTCAGCTAACATGGAATTCAATGACCAGCCAACATTTCAAGTAGCTTTTTTATGTCTTTCTTTGCCTGGCACATACAAAATTTAGGACGTTTCAAATAACTCACTATTAGAAGTGGCATGATTCCTGGCACATAATATGCACAACAAAGCTAGAACTATGACCGCTTAATCTTTCTTTATCAGGGGTACAGGTCAACCATTCAAAGAACAGAATACTACGAAGAAGAACAAGTTTCCCGTTGAAGGTTTAGCATAAGTTGAATAATTTTCGCACTGCTAAAATCTACTAATACACCTTTTCAGATTAGTAAACTGTGTGTGTATGGGACTTATTCAAACTAACAGAAGTTTTTACATATGTGACATGTACATTTTTATCTTTTAACATGAACCATGCCATAAGCGGTAGGAAAATCATCAAATGATTCAAACGCAGAGAATACAAAGTTAGTTCCCACTTTAAGGAAAGTGGCATTCTAGGAGCAGAAGAGACGTAAATAACAAGCATTATGGGTAGTTAATTCAGATATAGCCAGTAGCCACGAAGTATATAGTATTCAGTCAAATACATAATTTGATTAATCATCCATCAGAATTCTAGATGCTTCTCTAAGGAGAATATTAAATCTCAGTTCAATTCTCCAGAACTTTACTCTGATCAAGCTATCAATCCACTAATAGAACCTTCTCTCTTACTTGCAATTCGAAGCCCCTAAATTGATTGAGGTACCTTAAGAACCTTCAAAGGCTTAATTTTAAAAAGGTGTGAATATAATCTTGAGCACAACTCTCAAAAGACAAATTGCCAGCAGCAAGAGTTTTACCTAAGGAAACAACAAAAACCTCAAGCAGGCCGTGTACCCGACAATTCAGTGTGCAAAAACATTTGGCCATACTAGACAACAACTCAATAACAAGTATACCTTAAAAGAACTGATTGTGGTGGGCACACCGAGAGGCAGCTCCTCCTGATTTGTATAAAAGAATCCCATGTAAAAATCATCACTTCTGCGCAACTTAAGGATCTTTGTACTGGGAAAAGGAATTCTCTTTGGAAATTGTACTTGTTCCAATATGTACTTTTGCCTTACATAAGATGCTAATCCAATTGAGAATGGGAAGCTATCTTGCACCTGAGAACATAAGATGCCAAAGTTTATTGTTCTATCAATGCATGGTATTAAGTAGTGAAGAAATAATATACACATGCTCTGCTCTCTCAAATGCATTTGTATTATGGACCTCAGCAAACCACCATATGTACATACTGCTCTATCAAGTGAAAGGTTTTTTCTACTCTTTGCTGGTCAAAAATTTCAGTGGAAGGATAAAATCAGGTTCTTTAAGACAATGGTAGGATGTAACGTCATGCATACCTTATCATGTATCTCAAAAGTTTCGAACAAGCTATCAGATGTGATATTTGGTTCTACCATACAAATGATTATACGTCCTCTAAAGGCATTAATGGAAGCCAGTAACATGTGCAAGTACTAAAAGTTGAGTCTGTAATTTTAATAATTAGTACTGAGCACAAGAAAAGATAAAATACATAGAGAGTCTCCGTAGAAACATAACATGTCAGATTTTCAATTAAGATTTTAAAATCAGACACGCAGAGGAAAAACGTAACGGTATACTCATGTCCCAGTTGTTGATATACTTTTTTGGATCTCTAACAATCTTGCCTGGAGGGCTATTTGTCCGAAATGATCTAATGTTTGTTTGAATTTTTTACCATCTTAGATAACAAATAATAGTACTGCAAATTATGGATTACCCATACACAGGCATCAAAAGCAAAAGAATCTGAGGATACAAAAGAGATTTATTCCCGGTCAGGAATGTAAAAAACATAACTCAAAAAAACAAGAACTTATAAGGAAATAATTCAATTTAGCTGGAAATATACCTCATACTCTCTCACATGGAATGTAGGGCTGAGCATTGCACATTGAATGGCACAGCCAAGAGCCACACATTCACTAGCATTTATTGTTCGGCGAGGCTCCTTCAGGAAAAGGGAATTTAATATTTTTGTAATGGCAGGTATCCGAGAACCTGATCCAACAAGTTCAACAGTATGAACCATTTCCACCGTCAGACCTGAATCAAGTAAAGCTCTGTGGCAGGTAGCCTTAACCCTTTCCAGTAAATCAGATGATAACTTCTCAAAAACGTCTCTTTTAATGTATCCCTTTACATCTTTCTCTTCCATCAAACACTCGATATTCAGTGGTGCCTCGGGATTAGCACTTAACACTTTCTTTAGTTTCTCACATGCCGCTCTTAGCCTTATAGAAGCCCGAGGACTAGCACATACATCAATATTATCCTGTTCCTGGAACTGAGTAGCGAAATATCTAAAAAGAACCTCATCAAAGTCTCTTCCTCCCAAGTTATTGTCAAAAGCATGTGATAGCACCTTCATAGACCTTGGTGAAAATGATACCACAGCAACTTGTGTATCGCTGTGACCAACATCCACGAAAACAATATTTGTTGAACTATTGCTCAGGAAATCAGTCTTGTATATACCATAGCCCAGAGCGGTTGCAGTACAGTCATGCATCAACCTTAATGGCGTCAACCCCGCGATTTCTGCGGCCTGCAAGTATGCACGCCTCTGCAAATCTGTGAAGTAGCTAGGTATACCAATCACACAATCGGTAATGTGTGTCTCGAGATTCTTCTCTGTAACCTGCTTTAAATGAGCAAGGAACATTGCTAATATCTGAATCGGTGTGAAACTTTGCTTCTCATCCAAGTATTGCAAGTGAATCAGAATTCCACCATCAGGGCCCTCAGAAGCCTCAAAGGGAAACAATTTTAAGTCATTTTGCACTATGGATTCACCAAATTTCCGGCCAATCAATCTCTTGATTTGATAAATGGTTGATTTTGGGTGCATAGTTGCGGAGGCAGCTCCAGCAGAGCCCAGAAACCTCTGCTTTTCACCGAATGAAACCACAGTTGGAGTCTCCCGTTTTGACTCATCGTTCAGCAACACATCAATCCCACGTTGCTTAGCAGCTGCTATCACACTGTTCTCGTTTCCAATGTCGAACCCCACGACACTCATCTCAAGCTGGAAGCCCAATCACAGAAACCTCAAATTTCCAAGTGAACACACAAAATTCAGTACCACATAACGAGTTCTCAAACCCATCTTCACGAACAAATCAAGCATCTCCAAACGAATGCAAAAATAAACATATGCGAGATCGTCAATCTAACTCCAAACTTCTAAGAAAATCGAAAATCGCACATAGAGATCGAATAGACCAAAAGGTTGACTTTACAGAAAACATTATCATACATGTAAAAGAATCGCATAATCCACGCTCAATGCATAATCTACACCAGTTCACAAGTGATAACGCAGGCGAGTACACAAGAACCAAATAAAGTGAAACATACCTCTAGAATGCAGAAAGAACAAAATGGCGGGAACCCTAACAAAGATGAAAACAATATGAGATACGGAGTGGGTGGGCGAGAAAATCACCGAAATTCCTGAAAATTTAGTTCGGACACTGGACAGATTTCGATCTTTGCTTCATACACTAACGAAACACACTGTAACATTTGTAAACTGTGATCGTCCACTTTATGCTGTTACTTGCACATATTATATATCAGCTGCCCGCCTGACCCTTCATCTTACTTTGGGATAGCGCCGTTGAAATCACTCTATACATCAATCAATTATATATCACAATTCAAAAGCACACAGCGCATCGGCTGATAATACGTAAATATATTTCTTTATATAATAGTTAATAAATATTACTTACACCATAAAGTTTAATCAGACAGAGTTCATGATATGGACCAAAGCAGAACTTAATTGATAAATGGACAACAATGAGCCCGTTAATCAGGGAGAATAGAATAGTTCTTCATGGTTGGGCTATCTGGGCCTATATTTTCACTCTGTTGCAGCGTCCGGGCCCAAATTAAACAGTTCATTTTTTATAATTCTTTTATATGTGTTTTCAAATTATTTTAGTACAATATACGTATGACATCTATAACTATTGATTAAATTTTCAAACTTTCACATATTTGTATCGTAGTATAGAAATCTTATACTTCCAAAAAATTAAAACCGTGATATGTTTTTTTACCAATTCATTCCTGTAATTTTTCATACCAGAAATTATAAAGTCTCGAACTAAAATTTGTTGTTGCCATGATGCTCCTTACTTAACTAATAACATGTAACGATATTTTATATTTCTTGTAAGAAAACAAGAAACCCTTTTGTTAAAGCAAACTTGGGTCCATTCCCACTCTTTGGATCGAGATTTGAACCATTTGGGAACAGATGTTGATCATATCTCTGCCACATTTCTTCGTGTCCAACCTGTATTTTTTTCATGGCAATGTAAACACATAATCTCTATTCCACAAAAAGTTAAAGGGAAAAATTCGACGTTAGGACTTTTATTTGTTGTGAGTGGGACAGAATTGATACCGAAATATTTGATTTACTCAGTGTCGGGTTGTGCATGGAGAAGGATCTTCTTGTTACCTTTCTGGCCACAAAATTAGCTTCGTTTCCGACGTAATAATGATGGCTAATGTCAATCAAGATGTGTAATTAAGAAATTCAAGACAATTTTAAGCAATACTCGAGATGCTCGAATTTAGTACGATTGATATGTCTATTTTACTAATTTTATTGTGTTACTTAGTCTTTTACTTTAAATAACTAGATGAGATTTCAAACTTTGTGGTAATAATTGTTAATAAATGGAACGCATCAGTTGTCCATTCTTACGACCTAATAATAACAGCCTGGGTTACTAAATTAGACGCACTTAACATACATATATACCTTTCACCCAATTTTAATCCAAACGTGGAACGACATATTTGGGAAGATATTGCCACAAGTAATGTCACCCATATATATGCATAATAATTGTTACAAAATAATTGATAATTTCAGATTTGCCAAGCATACCCCCAAATTTCAACAATGTTGAACCATTAAGTGTACAATGAAAGAGAACTTATTTATTTTTTAGTTTATATTTGGTATAAAACACAAGTAGATTAGTTGATTTTTTAGCAAACAAATCAAATTGACTTTTGTAGCAGTTTTAAGTAAACTACACCGGAGTTTCCTTTTGTATGATACAAAATCATGGGATATTGCAATCAAGGCGAAAAAGATATTTTCAACTCATTGAAATGATTCAACAAATCGTCAAGTTATATGATGTGATAAAATGGCGAAAATAGAATGATCATAAAATAAGCAATGATTTGACTATTTAAGAAAGGAGACCTAGCTCATCAAATAACAGAAATATATTAGGTAGTTAACTTTCAGGTTAAACAAATTAATCTGATCGGCCACTCCATATATATTTTTATTCCGCATATATAAATATATATATATATATATATATATATATACATATATTTATTTATTTACAGTAAAAATAATTGAATTTCAAGAAATGAGATGCATAATAAAAAACAAACACAGTGGCATCGAAACGGACTAGATTAATCGCAGTACATGAATTGACAAGAAAGAGAAGTTCTCAAAGACGAGAGAACATACATGCTAAAACTCAAATTATTGGAGTTGGAGGGATAATCGAACCAACTGCAGTGCCCCGTTTGGCACGCAGCAATCGCTTCCATGATTTCAACGCACAGTAGACTTGCTTACAGAGACCAGATTTAGCAGAGAAAACAGTGGAAACAAGCACCCTTCTCATCTTCTTCAGCATGGTACCAATCTTGATCCTTAACCGAACTATTCTGACACCGAGCCATGATCTCTTCGTATCTGCTTTCTTCAAAGTCTTGTAGATCAAGAACTGCGCCAGCCTGTGCTGTGCTTCCTCCGGATCTTCGTGTCCAATCTTTGTGTAACAATATGGGCTCTTCCGAATAGCCATTTTAACTTGGAGATGGACAAGTGATCAGGCAAAGGTGCCTGTCCTTTATATTATTTAGATTCTGTACTTGATGCAGCATTTATAGAGGACTAGCTGTCTATAGGGTGATGCCGGTGCGCTATTATTTCTATTTCTATAATAAATATCATAATTTGAATTTATCGAAGACTATCTTATTTTAATAGAGCTAGAATGTATTTAATAATTTTGTCTAAACTTTGTAAACTATCGATACATAGATATGATTGATGCAGCACCATCGAAGTGGGGTTAGCCCACAAATTTAAACCACAAACAAAAACTAATTAGACAAATGCACTAATATTAATGTACAATTGTTTGTGGAACACATCGAATTTAATATCTGGCCTCGGAGATTCTCGTATCCGTTTCATATTTGATATTTATGCTATATTTATAAAGATAGCTATCTCTACGAATTAATGTGCGTTTCAGTTTGGAGTTGTGGCGAAGAAACAGTGCATGTGCACTACATTTTTGGTTGAAATATGTTACATCCAATTGAATTTTCTGGGCAGATAGTGCTGGCCAAGGCTGCATCATTCCATTTAATTTCATTGCACAGTCAAATAAGTACTTCTACGTACCGACTGAATTTATTTGAAAACATTAATCTGTAGCTAGCTTACAACCAAAAAAAAAAAAAAAAAAAAATCAAACATTCTTTTTCTTGTTCAGCCCAACTAGATTTTTTATATAACTAGGGCCCAAAAGTTTTCACTTGATGATCTTGGCTCTATGGCAAATAATGTACTAATTAGATGAGAGTTCGGAACTTGTGTAAAACCCTAGTTATATATATCAAAGAGAAGAAGAAGTATCATTTTTAACACTTGATTCAGTTGGGATTGGTCCTACTGAAGCTCGATTGGTCCTAAAAGCAGCAAATTAAAGGTTGGGGGGAACTAGTGCGAAGGATAATATGATGGTCCTCTCTTTGAGTTAGTATATATTTTTCACAATTCATAATAATATTTTGGTCCCCGTTGTAATTTTCGTAGCCTGCAGAGTGGAGTCTTGTTGTGTCCCTGAAGGAAGACATTGTATCCATTTGATAAGACTTGGATACCCACTTGATTGTATTTATTTATATAAAAACAAAGAACGAAACAGAAGTTATCCCAAGAGTTTCATGTATGTAAGTCTGGAGTCATTCATTTGACGGCATATCAAGATAACCCAACCTCTCTCTTATCACCGATATGTTACATTGTATTATTTTTTATCGTAAATTACTGGAATCAGCTGATCAATCACCAAATTATGTAAAAAAAATATATAAAATATTTGACTTCTAATTAATCAAACGATATTAAGTCTTAAATTTGATCGTTAGTTCTAATTTACTAAACTAATATGATACCAAAAAAAAAAAGAAATTGACTGGAAATTTATGAAAATAAAAATCTAACATGATTTATATTTCAACAAAGGTAAAAATTTACAATAAACTGGAAATATATACTAATGTTGAAAGTTGGAATATAATAGTTTGAGAAATACTGGAGATCTTAATCATAAATACGAAAATTTTGACTGATGTTTGTAAAGTTTTTGCTGTCTGTTGAGCGATGATTGACTTTAATATGTTATTTTAGAAAAAGAAATCTCCAGTAGGAGATGGCTCTATGCTCATTTGAGTTTTTGAGTTTTGACTCCTAACATGCTATGTGTATAGATATTTTGATGTATTAAAAAATAAATGAGCACGTAATCCAGGTTTCGATGATAGGAATATGTTATCGGTAAATTCATTTTAAATCCTTATACCGTAACTTAATTTTACTTTCGATCCATATCAGAATAAAATTTGTTTGCACTCATATCCTAAAGAAAATATTTCTGCACTTCCAAAGTCCATGTTTATCTCACAGATAAAATATGTACAAAACATTATAAATAGAGTACTATATATGATATATGAGTACAAGTTGGTTTAGATTCAGTACGAAAAATAATTTTCTAAGTATAAAATTAATACAATCTTTTTTTACAATCAAAATTTGCTACATATAGCTGTGTACTAAAATATCATTTTTACACACTGAATCTGAAATATTTTGTACTCAATTATCATATATTAATAGCATATTTTAATGTACCAATTACTAAACAAAAAATAATTTTATCATTAATATCAATACAAGATAATACTCAAAATTCATATGTTAGTACCAAGTTTGAAACAATTGGTATTCAAATATCATATATTACGTACTATATTTTCAATAATTTGTAACCGATTTATATCGGATAAAACATATGATCCCGGGGAGTCTAAACACATATTTTAAATGGCCAGCGAGTGCAACACATAATATTTTTGACTGGGAGTAGAAGCAAATTTATGTTTGATATAGAGTTCTCAAGCAAATTTATCCATCTTTTATTTTTAAAAGGTGAAAACGTTATTGCTTGTTCAACTTTCATCGATCGGATATCTGTATTCTTCTGTTGGAATTTTTTTTCTATAAATAATAAAAACTTTCTTGTTCAACTTTCACCATCTTTCGAGTTCTTATTCAACTTTGCATTTACTAATTGATCTTTAGGGATCTGCAACAACCATTTTCAGCACCATAATCAGCCGAATAATGGCTGAAACCTCTTCCTACCGATCTCTTCCTTCACCTAGATAGAGGCTGAATGTGCGAGCAAATCACGCTTATGTCACATCTAAAATTTTGAAGCAAGAGGACGCGACATATCTATAATAAAATTTCATTTCCCATTACTCTTCATAGTGCCATATAAACAGAGTGGGTTTGCACAATTTGCTCTTAATCATGACTTATTCGTTCAGAAGTTTTGAAATAACGTTGATCTACCAAACCAACATTGAAAAACGTTGTGTTGGCTTTTTGTCTTATGATTGGATGCATCTCAGTTTTCATGTTTCTAATGGAAGGAAGTCATGTTAAGTGGTCTCGTGCATCGGTATTTGTTATTTGAATCTGGTAAACCTTTTTTCTAAAAAAATGATCATGTATTGAAATTCATTGAAAATGGCCATTTTTCAGAATGTATATAGGTTAGATGACAAAATGCGAATATGGGTAATTTTTTAGGTTAACCCTTGCTGGGTGGACTCTGAAAGATTCTGGAGTCCGACAGGAGAAACAGCCACCTTGAGAACAAACGCCATTAACAGGACTAGAGCTTTTATACACCAAAATCGTTTGGGGCGTCTTCTTTCTTGCAAGAACTGAACAAGTAATATATATACGATGCATTATTGCATTTACAGCACGATTTTCAAATCAAAACTAACAAATCTAACTTATTTAGTAGCTTAAGCCCCACACGAGCGTGGTTTCTTTACTGTTGTTGCCCCTTAACCAACGGATCCTTCCATCTTCAAGCTCATTAGCGCGTTCACCTCGGCACAAAATTCATCTGGAAGTTCATTGAAGACCTCCCGGCAGAACCCAGAGATCATTGAAGCCATCGCTTTCTCGTAATCAATACCTCTTTGTTGGAAGTAAAATAACTGGTCATCACCAATCTTGGAGGTGGTGGCTTCATGTTCCACGCGAGCCGAGGGGTTTTTGGCCTGTTAAGAGAACAAGTTGAGTTGATAAACAACCTCCACTATAAAAGACTTTGTGCTACGAGTAAGAACTTCTGGATCGTTTTGAGATGGATGGTTCCAGCTTCCACATTCGAGGGGTAACAGCTAATTATACCATTAAACTTTTGAGACTCACATAAACGAGCACCAGACTTACAATATCTTCAAAGACCAAGCGTATACTCATGACAATCTCTTTCTCCAGACACGTAAACTTAAGACAGCTTAAATCCAAGAAGCTTAGAGCTTTATCTTGCTCGCTGTCTCAGGAACTATTGCCCCCTCAACAAACAGAAACAATAAATGAGATGTTGAGTTTATACTAATTATCAACTTATCATATACACAACACCAGGCGAGTCCCTCAGACCAGCTTAACCCAAAAGCAAAAATGCGAAGGGAAAAAAACAAAGAAATTCTTGAGGAACTTTTAATTTAAATTTCAATTTCTATTACATCACCCCAACATCAAAAAGAAAGGAAACCTCTAAGCCAGGTCAATGAAAAAGACACGGGGTTCAATCGATACGCAGCAGTCTTACTGCAAAACAAATTATTTCAGCTTGATGAAACACAGATCAAAATACAAAGAAAAGAATGTAACATCTAGAGCAAACAAAATTATCCAAATTTCAAATAAATACCTGAATATATGGATAAGTATTGGCAGCTGCATTACTTCCGATAAGCATAGAGTCGCATTGAGAGGAATTCCGAGCATTATCGGCACTGGACAATACTTGGACAAGACCTCTGTAACAATTCCTTGACCGCCCTGCAGAAATTCCTTTTGAAATAATTCTACTCTTAGTGTTCTTCCCCTTATGTATCATCTTTGTCCCCGTATCAGCCTGCTGATAATTATTGGTCAGTGCCACGGAATAAAATTCACCAACAGATTCATCACCCTCTAAAACAACACTCGGGTACTTCCAAGTGATAGCGGAACCCGTCTCAACTTGTGTCCACGATATCCTTGATCGAGCTCCAGCACACAAACCTCTCTTGGTTACAAAATTAAAGATCCCTCCTCTCCCCTGATCATCGCCCGCATACCAATTCTGAACAGTAGAATACTTGATCTCGGCACCGGTGTGGCAATACAACTCCACCACTGCTGCATGTAACTGATTAGTATCATATGAAGGAGCAGTGCACCCCTCTAAGTATTCCACTGAGCTTCCTTCATCTGCAACTATCAAGGTCCTCTCAAACTGCCCAGTTTCCATGGCATTTATCCTAAAGTATGTTGATATCTGCATAGGGCACTTTGTGTTCTTAGGTATGTAAACAAACGAACCATCACTAAACACTGCGGAATTCAAAGCTGCATAAAAGTTATCATCTGCGGGAACAACTCTCCCCAAATACTTTCTAACCAAATCCGGGTACTCCTTGACGGCATCTGAAATAGAACGAAAAATCACGCCAGCCTCCTCTAAACTCTTCCTATCTGTAGTGGGCGCAATAGAAACACTATCAAAAACTACATCCGTCGCTACATTAGCAATTCGATTCTTTTCATTCAAAGGAATCCCGAGCCTATCAAAGTATTTAATAAGCTCAGGGTCAGCCTCATCAAGACTATTCAAAGTTGGCTTCTTTTTTGGCTCAGAGTAATAACAAATGTCTTGAAAATCAATTCTGGGGTACCGATTATCAGACCAATTAGGCTCTTTCATCTTGCAAAATCTCTCATAAGATTTCAATCTAAAATTCAACATCCAATCAGGCTCACCTTTCTTTGCAGAGATTGACCTAACGGTTTCCTCGGAGAGCCCCTTGGGAATGGAAAACGAATCAATCTCCTGCGTGAAACCCCATTTATAGTCTCTTTTCAAGAATCTCTGAAGCGGGTCCTCGTCATCGCTGACGTCGGCCCTAATCTTGAGAACACTTCTTGAATTAGCGTTTCTGATGACGGGAGATCTGAGGCTGGGGTGAAACAGAGACCCTTTGGAGAGTTCTGATATGGGTTGTGGAGAGAAGGCTGAAATTCCGCTGGAGAGGAGAGCAGACATACGGTAGGTTGTGACGGCAAGGTCTTTCTGCAAATCGAAAATGCTTCCAGGCCACTATTAACCCTTGCGAAGGATCTTAAAATATGTCGTATGATGACGGGAGATCTGGGTGAAAGGGAGCGAAATCTGTTCTAATTCGAAGTAAGGGAGCGAGTATTTCTGACCATATTGACCATGAGAAACGCGACCCACACGACCCAATTTTTATCGTGACCCGTGACCCAATTTTTATCGCGACCCGTGATCCAATTTTTTATGCTACCCACGACCCAATTATTTATCGCGACCCAATTGATGTTGTATACGCGACCCAATTCTTTATCGCGACCCAATTCATACTCGCGACCCAATTTGGTTCAACCACGCGACCCATATACGTGACCCAATTATTTTGATCTAAGTACGTGATTCAACTACGCGACCCAATAGTATTTGTTAAATAATTTCACGACACATTCAGTGTAATTTCACGACCCACCCATTGCAAGTTCATGACCCAATTGGTTTATATATTGTATATATTAGTTATAATAAATGTTAAATCTGTACAATTGGTGTAGTGGTATGAGAGCTCTTTCCCAATCCATTTACCAGTGTTCGAGTCCAAACTAACTCAAATCAATTCTGTTCTATATTTTTCAAATATCAAACATGTAAAAAGACTAAAGTACCCTTAAAATCAATCCCTTTGACCAAAATAAAAAAAGTCAACTCCCTTTCTTTTAAATACCATAGGAATGAGTCACTCGTTTTTTAAATGACCCGTGTGATGACCACGTGCCTTTGGGTTATCGTAATCAAAATCTTTGTGATAACATATTGAATGATGAACCATGTGTTTGTTAGTGGTAAATAACCCGGGTCAAATCTTTAGACTAATATGGTAACTAATTATAAATCATACTACTTCAACGAATTTAAGCTTGGTTTAAACATCGCTAAAAATCGAATTTAGCTTACATTGAAATTAAATTAAATTCATGTCGTATAGTCATATAAATTATTTTAAATTAGCATTAGTCTAAAAAATGTGCTAATATTATTATTTGTGATAAACTTATGATTACCTAAGTAGAATTATTAAAATAGTTATCGTGTGAAAATATATTGTAAATTTTAAATAAAACTAACATTAGAAAGATACAACATATTAACTACTCGGTTCAGTTTTAAATTCTAAACCAGGTAGGGTCCCACAGTTCTAGCAATTACACATGCAACAAGGCTTGCTGAGTGATCCCTAAATCCATTCCGAACATTCGAACTTTAAGGTTTGGCTTAGAGATGTAAACGAACAAAGGTTGACGAGCTATTCGGAGCTCGACTTGGTAAAAATTAGTTCGAGCTCAATCGTTAAGTTTAGCAAGTCGAATTTGAGCCCGATTTCGACCTAAAAAATGGTTTCGAGTCGATCGCGAGTTTAAGGATATTCGACGCACGAGCTCGTGTTCGTTAATAGACTTACAAGCTCGAGCTCGGCTCCTTTACTTGACTCGTACTCTTGAGCTCAAGCTCGGCTTATTTAGGCTCGAGAGCCATGTTTGAGTTTGGCTCATTTAAGTGGATCACGAATATATTTGTTTATCTGGCTTGCATGCTCAACTCAAGCTCGGCTCGTTTATCTAATTTGAGTTCGGCTGATATGTTAAGTTGACATATAAAAATATTAGTACAAATTCATAAAAGAACAGAATACATTAAAATAATATGAACTTAATTTACTAATCCACCAAATTAAAATAAATTATAATTATTATGTCAAAATAGTTTTAAAAAAATTAGTATAATAAATAAATAAAATATGATACAAATCTTATAATAACATTGTCGAATTGATATATCTAAAAGCTTAATACATAATCTACATAATTTATGGATAAAAATATACCTTTGTAGTTTAGAGTAAAATGATAATAGTAAAGTCAAATCTTAGTATGATATATGAACCATTTACACTAAATTACTTTGAAATTGGTAATTCTTTTAGAACGAAAATTTTAGAATATATTATGTTAATATAGTATACTGAGTTTATTTGGAATTTCAACTTTAGTTATATATACGTATTGATTATCATTTTGTCTCTAAATTGTTCGATTTTAGTTTTACTTATAGAGTTTAATTTTTGACATTTAGTCTATTTTTATAAGTGACTGGTACATCAACTTATGATGACTAAAACTTAGAATTATGAACTCACTCTTGTTTAAGAAGATGGAGTTATTATGTGATTCTTGGAATGAATAAGAACATAATGAAGATAAGAAATGAATATATGCGCATTTTGAATTTATTTGTAGAATCATTGGAAAAACTATTATATATACATATTTGTTGTTATGCATGATTTTTGTTGTCGATGTCTTATGAAGCATTTGGTAACCGATTCTATACTTTACCGTTTTCACTTTGTGTTTTAAATTTTATACCTGAAGTTATGTAGTTTATACTCATATTATTTTTATTTTGCATTTCATGTCTGAAATTTGAATAGAATATCTTGGGACGTTCAACTATATAAATATAGTTGTAAGGATTAACTTTTGGTTAAATATAAATAAGTTTAAAATTAATTTAAAAAATACATTCCATTATATGCTTTAATAGGATTTTATTATTTAAGAAGATCGAATCGAGCTCAATTATTAACCCAAAAACAATCTTGAAAATGGGTAGGCCTCCAGCCAATCTCATTACACATGTTAACGAGGTATTAATGAACCAAATTTTAGCTATCCACATGCTTTCTAATATCAAAATGAGCCGAGCTCGAGCCTCATGGTAAAAGCTCAAGTTAAGCTCAAGCTTTCATATATCCTGACTCGCCTCAAACTGTTTGACTTAGCTGGAATTAACCATAGAAATAGAAGCGGCTACCGACATACTGTTTTAACGACAATATATGAAAGTAATCGAATTTGTTCTCACAATCACAAAGACGAAAGACCAAACCGGTGTTCTCAGAATCACAAAGACGAAAGACCAAACGATATGAGAACACCGAAACAAGACAATCTCTTCTATCAGTTTCTGATGACGACGAAAGACCTCAAGGAGACATAAACTTAGTTCCAAAACAGAAGTACACAGGACGAACTAAAACAGTTATGCACCTAATAGATGAAAGACCCTGCAAACAACAGCATTTCAGTTAAGAGTTAACAGCTCCATCTTCATATCAGCAGCCTTGCCAAGGAGCTGCAAATTAAGCTTCAATGCCTGCAGATGATGAAAAACTAATTTTTTATATTTTACAAGATAGACTTGCATGCCATAAACAACCAGAGGCCACACACAGGATTCAAATATTTTTGCCAGCATTTGCCATAAATAACCAAGTAAAATTCTCCAGATTTGCCAGCATCCCGCATTTGATGGTGAACCTGGCAATATGCTCTACCGTGGATTGCCCGTCTTCTCCGGAAAACAGGTTGAAGTCTGGAATTTTATACCCTCTAGGATAAGGGTTGTTGTGGTCGATTATCTCAGGATATGGTTTGTGGAATTCAGGACGATCAATTACCCTTAAAGCTGGTCCGTATAATTCCTGCACAGTTTCTCTTACCATGTCCAAATTAATTGCTCCATCGTTCCTGTTTTGTAGAGGAAGATTATAGAATTGTGCCCCCGAGCTTGATAAACTCCATTCTCGGTGTTGAATCCATTGCTCCTCATTGGCAAGACCACACCTTCGTCGTACCGAGTAGGTTGGTTCACTGGGTTAGTCACGCTATATGGTTGCTGGAGATAGGGTCTCGCATTTCCATTCCCATTTCATCTCGTTATCACGGGGCTCCTCTGGTAAACAGGCTCATCTCTCCGATGAGGGGGCGTGTATCTTTCTTCCAAGGCTGGGTGGGTTGGAACAGAGCGGCGAGTTTCGCCTGCTCTTGAACTCCCCACACCTTGCTCTGCTCCTTTATGCTGAAAACTCCCTTGACTTGAGGATTGAGTAGTGTGGCTTACTACTGCTTTCACGTACGCCATAATTCCTTCAGCCGTCTTGGAAGCCTCCTCCATTTGCACAACATTTTTCTCCAGAATTTCATCTTGCGGTTCGGCAGTTTGTTTGGCTATCGTATGGCCATGGGGATGGCCTTCAATACGATCCACCATATTCTGGACAGACACCTCTTGCAGTTCTTCATCTGCAGGGAGTTCTTCCAATTCTGGCATGTTGTCGACTTCTTTGTTTTTATCGGTTTGATCTCTTCTTTTAGGCGGCATATCGGGGTCCCACTGGGCGTGCCAAATTTTGTTTGTGTAATTTAGCGAATTGCTGGGCGTGCCAGGCGCTCATGCGCCAATTCGTGTAAAATGTAAAAAATCTAACTTTTAAAATCAAGACGAAAACAGGAACTAAATTCGACCGTCAGTTCTAATCTCTTAAATGATATAACACCAAAGATATAAAGAAATAGACTGAAATTTATATGAACAAATCCTTGACATGATTTGTATTTTCAACAAATATGTAGAAGATTAACAATAAACCAGAAGTAATAAAAACAAAGCTTGAACATAGAATGTGGAGAATTCTAAGATAAATATGGAAATTGAAGTGCAAATTCGTGCAGAGAATTTGTGCAGTGCTGTTGTGCAGAATTGTTGATGATTGATTGATCCCCTCTTTTCGTGCCGATGCTTCTCTTTTTATCTAGTTATGGGGAGTATCCTTAATCCCATGTTCACACGTTTTGGGCCACGTCTGCCAACTTCCAACTGTTTTGGCGCTCAACTCTTATCTTCTATGGACCGGATCTACTTACAAATGAGTTGGGCTTTTTGCTGACCGGAACTTTCACAATTATCTGAAATGGGCCAATGATTTTTAGCACTAACAATGTGTTCAACCGTTTGACTTTAATATGTTATTTTAGAAAAAGAAATCTCCAGTAGGAGATGGCTCTATGCTCATTTGAGTTTTGAGTTTTGACTCCTAACATGCTATGTGTATAGATATTTTGATGTATTAAAAAAATAAATGAGCACGTAATCCAAGTTTCGATGATTGGAATATGTTATCGGTAAATTCATTTTAAATCCTTATACCGTAACTTAATTTTACTTTCGATCCATATCAGAATAAAATTTGTTTGCACTCATATCCTAAAGAAAATATTTCTGCACTTCCAAAGTCCATGTTTATCTCACAGATAAAATATGTACAAAACATTATAAATAGAGTACTATATATGATATTTGAGTACAAGTTGGTTTAGATTCAGTACGGAAAATAATTTTCTGAGTATAAAATTAACACAATCTTTTTTTACAATCAAAATTTGCTACATATAGCTGTGTACTAAAATATCATTTTTACACACTGAATCTGAAATATTTTGTACTCAATTATCATATATTAATAGCATATTTTAATGTACCAATTACTAAACAAAAAATAATTTTATCATTAATATCAATACAAGATAATACTCAAAATTCATATGTTAGTACCAAGTTTGAAACAATTGGTATTCAAATATCATATATTACGTACTATATTTTCAATAATTTGTAACCGATTTATATCGGATAAAACATATGATCCCGGGGAGTCTAAACACATATTTTAAATGGCCAGCGAGTGCAACACATAATATTTTTGACTGGGAGTAGAAGCAAATTTATGTTTGATATAGAGTGCTCAAGCAAATTTATCCATCTTTTATTTTTAAAAGGTGAAAACGTTATTGCTTGTTCAACTTTCATCGATCGGATATCTGTATTCTTCTGTTGGATTTTTTTTCTATAAATAATAAAAACTTTCTTGTTCAACTTTCACCATCTTTCGAGTTCTTATTCAACTTTGCATTTACTAATTGATCTTTAGGGATCTGCAACAACCATTTTCAGCACCATAATCAGCCGAATAATGGCTGAAACCTCTTCCTACCGATCTCTTCCTTCACCTAGATAGAGGCTGAAAGTGCGAGCAAATCACGCTTATGTCACATCTAAAATTTTGAAGCAAGAGGACGCGACATATCTATAATAAAATTTCATTTCCCATTACTCTTCATAGTGCCATATAAACAGAGTGGGTTTGCACAATTTGCTCTTAATCATGACTTATTCATTCAGAAGTTTTGAAATAACGTTGATCTACCAAACCAACATTGAAAAACGTTGTGTTGGCTTTTAGTTTTATGATTGGATGCATCTCAGTTTTCATGTTTCTAATGGAAGGAAGTCATGTTAAGTGGTCTCGTGCATCGGTATTTGTTATTTGAATCTGGTAAACCTTTTTTCTAAAAAAATGATCATGTATTGAAATTCATTGAAAATGGCCATTTTTCAGAATGTATATAGGTTAGATGACAAAATGCGAATATGGGTAATTTTTTAGGTTAACCCTTGCTGGGTGGACTCTGAAAGATTCTGGAGTCCGACAGGAGAAACAGCCACCTTGAGAACAAACGCCATTAACAGGACTAGAGCTTTTATACACCAAAAATCGTTTGAGGCGTCTTCTTTCTTACAAGAACTGAACAAGTAATATATATACGATGCATTATTGCATTTACAGCACGATTTTCAAATCAAAACTAACAAATCTAACTTATTTAGTAGCTTAAGCCCCACACGAGTGTCGTTTCTTTACTGTTGTTGCCCCTTAACCAACGGATCCTTCCATCTTCAAGCTCATTAGCGCGTTCACCTCGGCACAAAATTCATCTGGAAGTTCATTGAAGACCTCCCGGCAGAACCCAGAGATCATTGAAGCCATCGCTTTCTCGTAATCAATACCTCTTTGTTGGAAGTAAAATAACTGGTCATCACCAATCTTGGAGGTGGTGGCTTCATGTTCCACGCGAGCCGAGGGGTTTTTGGCCTGTTAAGAGAACAAGTTGAGTTGATAAACAACCTCCACTATAAAAGACTTTGTGCTACGAGTAAGAACTTCTGGATCGTTTTGAGATGGATGGTTCCAGCTTCCACATTCGAGGGGTAACAGCTAATTATACCATTAAACTTTTGAGACTCACATAAACGAGCACCAGACTTACAATATCTTCAAAGACCAAGCGTATACTCATGACAATCTCTTTCTCCAGACACGTAAACTTAAGACAGCTTAAATCCAAGAAGCTTAGAGCTTTATCTTGCTCGCTGTCTCAGGAACTATTGCCCCCTCAACAAACAGAAACAATAAATGAGATGTTGAGTTTATACTAATTATCAACTTATCATATACACAACACCAGGCGAGTCCCTCAGACCAGCTTAACCCAAAAGCAAAAATGCGAAGGGAAAAAAACAAAGAAATTCTTGAGGAACTTTTAATTTAAATTTCAATTTCTATTACATCACCCCAACATCAAAAAGGAAGGAAACCTCTAAGCCAGGTCAATGAAAAAGAGACGGGGCAAGGGTCCAATCGGTACGCAGCAGTCTTATCGCAAAACAAATTATTTCAGCTTGATGAAACACAGATCAAAATACAAAGAAAAGAATGTAACATCTAGAGCAAACAAAATTATCCAAATTTCAAATAAATACCTGAATATATGGATAAGTATTGGCAGCTGCATTACTTCCGATAAGCATAGAGTCGCATTGAGAGGAATTCCGAGCATTATCGGCACTGGACAATACTTGGACAAGACCTCTGTAACAATTCCTTGACCGCCCTGCAGAAATTCCTTTTGAAATAATTCTACTCTTAGTGTTCTTCCCCTTATGTATCATCTTTGTCCCCGTATCAGCCTGCTGATAATTATTGGTCAGTGCCACGGAATAAAATTCACCAACAGATTCATCACCCTCTAAAACAACACTCGGGTACTTCCAAGTGATAGCGGAACCCGTCTCAACTTGTGTCCACGATATCCTTGATCGAGCTCCAGCACACAAACCTCTCTTGGTTACAAAATTAAAGATCCCTCCTCTCCCCTGATCATCGCCCGCATACCAATTCTGAACAGTAGAATACTTGATCTCGGCACCGGTGTGGCAATACAACTCCACCACTGCTGCATGTAACTGATTAGTATCATATGAAGGAGCAGTGCACCCCTCTAAGTATTCCACTGAGCTTCCTTCATCTGCAACTATCAAGGTCCTCTCAAACTGCCCAGTTTCCATGGCATTTATCCTAAAGTATGTTGATATCTGCATAGGGCACTTTGTGTTCTTAGGTATGTAAACAAACGAACCATCACTAAACACTGCGGAATTCAAAGCTGCATAAAAGTTATCATCTGCGGGAACAACTCTCCCCAAATACTTTCTAACCAAATCCGGGTACTCCTTGACGGCATCTGAAATAGAACGAAAAATCACGCCAGCCTCCTCTAAACTCTTCCTATGTGTAGTGGCAATAGAAACACTATCAAAAACTACATCCGTCGCTACATTAGCAATTCGATTCTTTTCATTCAAAGGAATCCCGAGCCTATCAAAGTATTTAATAAGCTCAGGGTCAGCCTCATCAAGACTATTCAAAGTTGGCTTCTTTTTTGGCTCAGAGTAATAACAAATGTCTTGAAAATCAATTCTGGGGTACCGATTATCAGACCAATTAGGCTCTTTCATCTTGCAAAATCTCTCATAAGATTTCAATCTAAAATTCAACATCCAATCAGGCTCACCTTTCTTTGCAGAGATTGACTTAACGGTTTCCTCGGAGAGGCCCTTGGGAATGGAAAACGAATCAATCTCCTGCGTGAAACCCCATTTATAGTCTCTTTTCAAGAATTTGTGAAGCGGGTCCTCGTCATCGCTGACGTCGGCCCTAATCTTGAGAACACTTCTTGAATTAGCGTTTCTGATGACGGGAGATCTGAGGCTGGGGTGAAACAGAGACCCTTTGGAGAGTTCTGATATGGGTTGTGGAGAGAAGGCTGAAATTCCGCTGGAGAGGAGAGCAGCCATACGGTAGGTTGTGGCGGCAAGGTCTTTCTGCAAATCGAAAATGCTTCCAGGCCACTATTAACCCTTGCGAAGGATCTTAAAAGATGTCGTATGATGACCATGTGTTTGTTAGTGGTAAATAACCCGGGTCAAATCTTTAGACTAATATAGTAACTAATTATAAATCATACTACTTCAACGACCATACGGATTTAAGCTTGGTTTAAACATCGCTAAAAATCGAATTTAGCTTACATTGAAATTAAATTAAATTCATGTCGTATAGTCATATAAATTATTTTAAATTAGCATTAGTCTAAAAAATGTGCTAATATTATTATTTGTGATAAACTTATGATTACCTAAGTAGAATTATTAAAATAGTTATCGTGTGAAAATATATTGTAAATTTTAAATAAAACTAACATTAGAAAGATACAACATATTAACTACTCGGTTCAGTTTTAAATTCTAAACCAGGTAGGGTCCCACAGTTCTAGCAATTACACATGCAACAAGGCTTGCTGAGTGATCCCTAAATCCATTCCGAACATTCGAACTTTAAGGTTTGGCTTAGAGATGTAAACGAACAAAGGTTGACGAGCTATTCGGAGCTCGACTTGGTAAAAATTAGTTCGAGCTCAATCGTTAAGTTTAGCAAGTCGAATTTGAGCCCGATTTCGACCTAAAAAATGGTTTCGAGTCGATCGCGAGTTTAAGGATATTCGACGCACGAGCTCGTGTTCGTTAATAGACTTACAAGCTCGAGCTCGGCTCCTTTACTTGACTCGTACTCTTGAGCTCAAGCTCGGCTTATTTAGGCTCGAGAGCCATGTTTGAGTTTGGCTCATTTAAGTGGATAGCGAATATATTTGTTTATATGGCTTGCATGCTCAACTCAAGCTCGGCTCGTTTATCTAATTTGAGTTCGGCTGATATGTTAAGTTGACATATAAAAATATTAGTACAAATTCATAAAAGAACCGAATACATTAAAATAATATGAACTTAATTTACTAATCCACCAAATTAAAATAAATTATAATTATTATGTCAAAGTAGTTTTAAAAAAATTAGTATAATAAATAAATAAAATATGTTACAAATCTTATAATAACATTGTCGAATTGATATATCTAAAAGCTTAATACATAATCAACATAATTCATGGATAAAAATATACCTTTGTAGTTTAGAGTAAAATGATAATAGTAAAGTCAAATCTTAGTATGATATATGAACCATTTACACTAAATTACTTTGAAATTGGTAATTCTTTTAAAACGAAAATTTTAGAATATATTATGTTAATATAGTATAATGAGTTTATTGGAATTTCAACTTTAGTTATATATACGTATTGATTATCATTTTGTCTCTAAATTGTTCGATTTTAGTTTTACTTATAGAGTTTAATTTTTGACATTTAGTCTATTTTTATAAGTGACTGATACATCAACTTATGATGACTAAAACTTAGAATTATGAACTCACTCTTGTTTAAGAAGATGGAGTTATTATGTGATTCTTGGAATGAATAAGAATATAATGAAGATAAGAAATGAATATATGCACATTTTGAATTTATTTGTAGAATCATTGGAAAAATTAGTATATATACATATTTGTTGTTATGCATGATTTTTGTTGATGATGTCTTATGAAGCATTTGGTAACCGATTCTATGCTTTACCGTTTTCACTGTGTTTTAAAGTTTATACCTGAAGTTATGTAGTTTTATGTAGTTTATACTCATATTATTTTTATTTTGCATTTCATGTCTGAAATTTGAATAGAATATCTTGGGACGTTCAACTATATAAATATAGTTGTAAGGATTAACTTTTGGTTAAATATAAATAAGTTTAAAATTAATTTAAAAAATACATTCCATTATATGCTTTAATAGGATTTTATTATTTAAGAAGATCGAATCGAGCTCAATTATTAACCCAAAAACAATCTTGAAAATGGGTAGGCCTCCAGCCAATCTCATTACACATGTTAACGAGGTATTAATGAACCAAATTTTAGCTATCCACATGCTTTCTAATATCAAAATGAGCCGAGCTCGAGCCTCATGGTAAAAGCTCAAGTTAAGCTCAAGCTTTCATATATCCTGACTCGCCTCAAACTGTTTGACTTAGCTGGAATTAACCATAGAAATAGAAGCGGCTACCGACATACTGTTTTAACGACAATATATGAAAGTAATCGAATTTGTTCTCACAATCACAAAGACGAAAGACCAAACCGGTGTTCTCAGAATCACAAGGACAAAAGACCAACCGACATGAGAACACCGAAACAAGACAATCTTCTATCAGTTTCTGATGACGACGAAAGACCTCAAGGAGACGTAAACTTAGTTCCAAAACAGAAGTACACAGGACGAACTAAAACAGTTATGCACCTAATAGATGAAAGACCCTGCAAACAACGGCATTTCAGTTAAGAGTTAACAGCTCCATCTTCATATCAGCAGCCTTGCCAAGGAGCTGTAAATTATGCTTCAATGCCTGCAGATGATGAAAAAGTAATTTATTATTTTACAAGATAGACTTGCATGCCATAAACAACCAGAGGCCACACACAGGATTCAAATATTTTTTTAAAAAATAATGCAATAACACTCACTTTGGTTTCTTATTCATTTTGGTCTAAAACCACTCCTGATGCCATAAAAATATAAAGTTTACCCCACAAATTCTAAACTGAAGAATAAACAAGCACGCGTATAAACCAGCTTGGAGAAAAACTCACAACAGAATCAAAGATATTATGTAACTGATGAATGGTGCCTAGTAAACAAGAAACCACCAGACTAGTTATCAGCAATGCAAAAAGCAAAGCAAAATTAGTATAGCACAATTAAAACAGAACAAAGAGTGCGAAAATGAAAAGAATTCATATTTTTATATAACTCGAAAGCATATACCTGAGGTTACTGCTGCTGTTGGGTAGGGGCTGGATAATTACCATAACCAGGGTACCCTGAATAGTACATATTTGTATCCTGCGGAGGTGGTGCGTATCCATAGGTTTCATATCCAGGGGCATACCCATAATATCCACCATTCAACTGGTTGGCATCAACCTGACGATTGAAGATTCAAATAGATGAATACCATGACACTCAAGGCTTGAAAATCAAAACTTTAGAAATGGATAAAGTTAACCTGTTTGTTCAAACAGATGATACCATGAACATGAGAGGCTTGAAAATCAAAAAGTTACAAAATAAAGTTAACCTGTTTGTTCGATGGACTGCGGCCCCATGAGAGTCGAATAGTCTGCCCTCCCAGCTGTGTTCCACTTAGAATCCGGATAGCTTCTTCAGCACAGCTTCTATTATATGAGTAAAAGATCACGAAATCTTCATGCTATATTTTCAAGATTTAAATTAAAGAGAAATTGTCCGCACAATCAATATACCTATCAGCAAATTGAACAAAACCACATCGTTTGCCTACAGGAATTTTTACATGAATTAATTGTCCATATTGTCCAAAAACCTGCCTCAAGTGGTCATCTGTGACATTAGGATCCAAATTCCCAACAAAGATCTGATGTGGAAAAACAAAACTAAGAACTGTGAGTAAATGCTTTCTTAATAAACCTCGCATGTACATGTAGTTGTCAATAAATTTACTGACAGTTGTGTTCGTCGGATCATCCTCACTTGCCGTTCCTTGTGAAGCCTGGTATGAAACTGTAATAATGAGAAATGCAGGTGAGGGAAACCAACTATTATGAGACAAGAGGAAGGTCAATAAGTAAAACTAACGAAAATTGTAGGTCACATCACATATAAAAAAAACTGGAACTTGCATGCACTACCTTGAGTCAAAACCTTGGATACAAATAATACAAAACAAATCTATAGGTGCTTCAGAATATTGTCAACACAAACAGAAAAGCAAGCAGAGAATACAGACAGAATGTTAACAATATAAGCGATAATGTCCAATAGAAGGCTGAAAAAAATACTGAATAAATTAATGTACAAGGAAAAATGATAACGGACAAGGCAAGAATTGGTAATTCAGTCAACTTACCAAGCACAGGTGTTGAATTCTATGGTGAGAAAATATGATAAGTAATGGCAAAATAATAGAACCAACTCCCTTTCAGTAGTGCAATCAGATTTTCCATTTCAGTATCATGACTGGAACACAATTTGCAATATCTTACAAATTACTCATCTTGAACAGGACAATTCCAGATTGGTGCTATGTTGTGTATAACATGCAAACAAGCCACAGTGGTACAGTCAATCTTTTTAAATTTGTAAGCAAGCCAGCAGCCCAGCACCAATGCCAAAATAACAAATAGTATCTCAAAATTGTTTGGTAACTAAATTTACCTATAAAAAAATTCGATGCACACAGGAGAATGAGCTACGCTCCTAAGTATATGAAGACTTCAGAGAGGGAAAAACCGATATAGAACATGATAACTAAACCAAATAGAGGACAACTTACAAAATTGTAAGTATTGGGTACACAGATAACCAAAAAACACCATGACGAAAGCAAATTCACTGACCTTCGATCATTTGCTCAGTCTTTATGGTCAGCCTTTTCTAAAAAGAAGTGACTCCTCCAGCCTCAATTCAATAGAGAATAAAGGGTGGGAACACAAAAATCTATTAATTATCTAATGGCGCCAAGGAAAGTGGTACATGGACATCTTGAGCTATTGTAGCAGCTGAATTTAAAATTTGAAAATAGAAAGGCTTCAAGTGTTAAGAGTAACTTAATTTGTCTGAGAGCTTGTTCAATAAAAGGACTGAAGGGAAATAAATTAAACTCGCGGTATAATTAAAACCTCAAAATACCAAAAGTAAGTGAACGTTATAATAAAACTGACCTACACAAAACCAGGCACTAAAAAGGTTATCATTTCAGCTGATATTGTCTCCAGGCCCCTATATGATAGAGCCTCCTGACACCCTGCTTTGAGAGAATGGGAGTTTTTCATAAGATTATGCAAGTTTTTAACACTTCTGAACCTAAAATGTTGAAAGTACTTGAAGGAAACGACATTATCCGCGCTTATCTTCAAGAATATCAAACTCAAAGAAAGCAACTTAATAGCACTGCTCAACAAAGACACATCATTATTGGAGAATTCCAAAACTAAAATGCCACCAATTCATTGGAACTGCCAAAATTCAGAGATCAAATCAAATTAAAGAGACAATTAATATCACATTAATAAATGTCAAAGTTAATCCAATGATTCGGTAGTCAACCCAATCTATGGTAAATGATGAAACATGGCGCATACCTTTAGTCTGGACACCCACTTTTTGTTTGTTTGCAGCTGGACCAATTCGCATGGGTCTGGTGGAACAAAACCTTCCATTCATTTCAGTCATAGCATGAATTTGTTCACTTTCATCACTAAATCTCACAAATCCATAACCCTTTGTACGTCCTGTAGTTCTATCTGTGACAATCTTTGCACCCTTAACTGAAGGATAATTGGCCCTAAAAGTTTCTTGAAGCATGAAATCAGTAACATCAGCCGCCAAGTCACCAACAAAAATG
Organism: Dorcoceras hygrometricum; assembly: GCA_001598015.1. Lineage (NCBI taxonomy): Eukaryota > Viridiplantae > Streptophyta > Magnoliopsida > Lamiales > Gesneriaceae > Dorcoceras > Dorcoceras hygrometricum. Next base: position 436,180 of record KV003152.1, on the reverse strand, counting down.
GTATATTCAGGAGAATCATCATGCTTTTCACCCACACCCATAGAAGCCCAGTTCATTCTAAATGTTTGCTCAACATTTGGGATTAGGGTTCCATTATACAACTGCAGATTTTTCTCTGCAGCAGCATGACTAACAAATTCAATAAAGCCATAACCTTCTGATTGCCCAGTTTGCTTGTTGCGAATGACCTTGACAGAGGCCACCTAAAGATGAAAAACTACATGAGGTTTACATATAAAATGAACAAATAAAGGGAAGATAAAGTCTAGCTATCCTCAATAAACAAAATTGTTATAATATGTTGAAAATTCTATCCTTATCAAGCTAGAATGCCATCATGCATGATTTTCAACGTCAAACTAGAAGTGAAAAAAATGAAGAGATGTGAAAGGTAAATAGTAGTGCAAAAGTACAAACCCCCACATGACATACACGCACATTCAGCAAAAATTACATTCTAACTGATGCCCCGATCATCACAACACTTCCCTTTCAACCATGCAAGGAGTACTTAAGGATACTTTACATAGAACTACAGAACAATTAAAAGAAGAATAAATTCAAACAGGAAATTCCTTAGCTAATCCAACTTATGCATCCTAAAAACTAAATCTTTCTCACTAGATAGTTTTCAAACATTCATTACCCAGAGCATATATCGAGTATGCACACAGTACCCTAGATTAGAAAGAGGACCTCTTTTTCGAAATATCGAACAAATGCACAAAATTTGAAATTCCAGAATAACAAGCAAATCTATGAAGAAACGATTCTTATACGAGTGTTTGAGTGGATAACGGGATATACCTCTCCAGAGGATGCGAAACAGTTATATAGGAACTGCTCATCCATCCAGTACTGAAGATCACCAATCCAGAGACTACGAATTCCATCGTCGGCTGCAGGCTGAGCTGCTGGCGCATTGGCATATTGCTGTGGCATTTGAGGTGGCACGGTGGCCTGTGGAGGCGGCTGTTGGTAGTAGTATGCCGAGGCAGGTGGCTGTTGGGGCGGGGGAACCTGGTACTGTGGTTGTTGGGGCGGGGGCGGTTGATTCATCCACGGCTGTGGTGGCTGTTGCTGATATTGGGGTGGAACCATGGGCGGCGGCACCATTGTGTTTCCTTGCTGCATCATCGTCGCAGACGTGTGTGCGCTTGAAGGGAAAGAGGATTAGAGCGAACCCTAATTGGATCTGCGGATGAGGGGGCCAGTGGAGAGAGAACCTAGAAAATTGTCGAGGCTTGTTGGCAATTCCTCCACCACAAAAGCACACACACATGTGATTTATATACAATATTTATTTATTTATTTATTTATTTATTATTTTGTGATGCAAGCAACAATAACAATTAACACACACATGATAGAAACACATATATTTGCCAACATTAATTTTTCTATCGTATATTACATCATCCGTGTCATAAATATCTTAGCATTTTTATTTACAACTTCCCAAAAGTATGAATGAAACATCTTGTTTAAAATTTCAAAATTTTATAAAACATTGTTTTTCTTCTTCCTCCTTCCCAAAAAATAAACATGAAACATCTTGTTTAAAATTATTGTTTTTTTTGTTTTAAATACTTAGGGACATTGTTTTGACGTGGATTATAATTCAGACTCTTTCATAACATGTAACTTTTAACAAGAAAAAAGATTCACGACTTCACCACGTGAGATGTCGGAAAATTTGTACTTACGGTCTTGACAAGTTTGAGTTTTGATTTCTTGACCACAACCGTGTGTGATATAGCTTCATAACCAGCGCACACTAGAAATATAGAGAATAACACCATTGCAGTTGATTTGTAATTTGATCCCTCCTCATCAAGTTTTGAGCAAATAATCCCACACCATCAGACCATTTTAATTCACAAGCTAAATGAAATCAAATCTCTGAAGTGTTCACTCCGGTAGAACAGTGTAGGAAAATGGGGTGGGTTTCCAACTTTGACAACTACAAGAAAGAATAACTAAATAGCTCTAATAAATGTCTACAACGCGAAGCCAATTTTGCGCCAACCAAAACGATATCAACCAAATAATCGATTTATAGTGGGAAGAGAAGAAAATGTGAGTTTCATACAACACAAAGCAATCCCAGGATTAGAACAGAACCTAGACTTTTCCAGGCTCATATTTCATTTCTCAACTCCAGTAACATTCAATTTGGAACCAGGGCACGGGCAGGGGCACATACACCAAGTGAAAACATCAACATACAGATCTATATGTGATGGATGGCACTGAAGGACTTTGTGAACTAGCGAATGGGATGGTATGGGGCTGATATTCTTTTCGGAGGTAGCTTACGCAAGATGTACAAAACGAGAGCGGAAGGAAGAATCTCAACCAGCTGCAATTTAAAGTATACGAGTGAGCAATAAGACATGAGTAAGTGATATGCACATATGAAGTACATTTCTGTGCTCCAAATTAGATGAATATTATGTGTATCCCAAGATTTTTCCGTTGATGTTACACATGTTTACTATTATCTACATATGCATATATACTATACAAGTGCACCTTGGAGAAAAACTCTGACTTTTTCTGGTGAAAAGTTAAAGTCACCAAACTATCCTCAATATAACATGAATATTTTTACAAGTCTCTGCACCCATATCAGAAGCATGCAAGAATGTATCAGAGGTTTTTATTGATCTGTACCACTAATCGAAGTCATCAAAATAGCGCCTTAGAGGTTTTTGTTGATCTCTTTGGTATATTGTCAATCAATTTGGTCAAAGCCTCGACCTTTTTATTCATATTTATGTAAGTCAATTAATCTGTAGCACAAACGCACGCAACTAGCACAAGGGAAGATAGATATTGAATAGTGATTAAACAAAGATTTGTCAAGCTAAGGAATACCGTGTAATAGATTAAATTTAGAACAGGATGGTCCAATACATCAAGTGATGCATCTGAATCCAAAGCTGACAGCACAACCTGTGGTAAAGGAAAATTTTATAAATAGAAATAAAGAATAAGAGTAAAGCAGTCACGTGAGGAAAAAAATAGATAAAACAATAAAGTCGGTGACTAGGAGTGATATCCAGATAGATAACTTGATAGTTTGAACATGAAGGTCCAGATCCATATAATATCTTAAATTTGTGCATTTTTACCCCCCAGCTGTCGGTAAAATTGCCTAGGAACTTTAAACACAAAATAATGAAATCTAAGCAGAATTTCCACGCAAGTTAGATCCAAAGGAAATTGAATTCCCATCCATAACCCAGCTTACTGGGTAATATTGTAATTTTATTACACTGAATTATCTGCACACTTCCCTCTATATAATTAAACAACAACAAAAATAACTAAAGTGGAGTATAAGTTGATTACAGCATGGCAAAAGCAGTATTAATTCTCTAATTATATCATCAATCTAGGCAAAGGCAGCACGATGCAAAATGAATCTTACCACAAAGCACCTTATAAGAAAACAAGTGAAACATATAGCTGTAACCGATCCAACCTGTAACATCGAACTCTGGTCAGCTAACAGAAAGGACCAAAAATAACAAATCAGCAATATGCTACACAGTTCAGTAATCCCTACAGTCACATAATCGAGGTCATGAAAGCAAACTTGATAACAATTAAAATAGCCCAACATTAAAACCAGATAATACATGATAAAATGGCACAGACCTCATGAAGCTTCTTTCTCCTCCCTTTGGATTCAATGGGAAAGCGCCTCAGCATGAAAAATAACCTGGGAGAAGGAATAGATAATTTGAAGAAACTCGAGTCAAAGGAATCCACGCTTAAGAATTGAAGGAATCAACTGGAAGAAACTGATACTGTTTTATCGACAAGTTAGAATCCAAGATACTCAGAAGTCAGAACTAACCGTCCTCCATATAACAGAAAACCTAATGCAGCAATGAATGATACCACTGCAGATAAAAGCAGAGGTGAGAATAACAGATGCGTAACATCTCAATATCCCATGTAAACCAGCAAGCCAAGGTTCAATTTATTTCATAAAATCACTTGTAAAAGTATGGTAAGACTGACCAGCAATAAATATCTTTCCAATAAATTCCACAACATTGTTATCATCGATCCAGATGTATATCCAGATGCAGACCTAACGTCAATACATCAGTTTAGCAATTTAACTGCTCAAATGAACATATATGAAATACAAGTTTCTGAGACATTCTAAGCTTTTAAAATTCCTGTGTTAGCAAAAGAAGAAACATTTAAGTTTACAGCTTGGATGATAATGCAGAGTCTCTCGGTATTGCCAGAGTAGTACAAAAACAAGTTTATTCATTAGTTTGCCATATTAGCACATGCCTTCTGGGAATTTTATGAATAAAATAAAGAGCACTGCTTTCTCCTCAAAAACAAATTATGCATCTTCTCCTTGGGCCACCAAATAGATCTCAGAATGGTAAAAAGGTTACTCTGCTTCACCTTTCCTATGGCTATTTCTAATCAATTTCATGCAATCAACAAACAAAGAGTGGACAAGGTTATAAGAAAACTTATCAGCCGATCATATCCCGTGAGAACAAATTTCAACCAACATGCAGGTATAAGTCAGATAGCATGATGTTAAGGCAGTATATGAGGAAAAAAGGGTACTAAATATTATGATGATATGGTAAATACCGTCATATCATTAATTATATTTTAGATATACTATCGAGTCATATTAGTATGCAGCCCCCAAGATTTCTTATTGGGCCAGACTAACCTGAACCAATGCCACTAAAAGTTTGCTTCAAAAAAACGAAGAAAGAGAGAGAGTTGGAAAAGAAAGGGAAAGAATGCGGAAGAAAGATTTTTCAAGAAATTCATTTCATCTGCCTTGCTTAAGAAATGGAAAGATGAAACAAATTCCACGTTATGCTTAGCTAGCTCTATATGTGGAAAAAATGCTAATATATAACAATTGAAATGATAATAAACGAAGCAATAAAAATTCTGCAGCAAATCCAAATTTTCCTCCATAATTTGCATGGTTTAATCAAAAGGTAGGATTTTGCATAAGCCCCTTATTATATGGGAATCCGATAGAAACACACACATGATAGTATACTGGATGGAAACTTTCATGATGGTGACAATCAACATAAATAAATACAAATACAAATACAACTATAACCAACGGGCTAGTAGTGATAAGCAATATTCTCCCACAAAAACATGTGAAAACTCACCTGTATAAAGTAAATAGCGCTGTTACTTGAAATATAGAAAACTCTCAGTTTGTCTGTTGGCAAACTTCTAGCCTGACCAAGACCAAAAACAAATATTTTACCAGTTCCTCATGTAAAATAACGGCATTTATAATGCACAAGCAAAATCATTCTTCGGCACACAATTAAAACAGAAAGTTGTTCCATTTAATTATTGTGTTCATACACATTGACATTCTGTTCATGTACTCATATCCTATCTGTTACCTGATGATATATCTCAGCCCAAAAAAGGACAAGAAGTGTATATGTGGAGAAGAACAGAAGGCCAGGAAGATCCAACAGTACCAAAGTGACAGCCTGAAAAAGAAAAAAAACAGTTGAATGAATAAGAATAGATCATGACAAGTGTCCAATAACTTCATGCACTAAAAATGCGATGTAAATCCACAAAATGTCACAGATATTAATGTGACGTGCACGACAAAGGGGCATGACACATGCTGGCACTTTAAAAGAACATAGTAATAGAACTAGCTATCTAAGACCTTTTATCACCATCAAAAATTCTATATGGCAGTGCTACCAACAACTTCTATGTAAGGTGAAGCTCCCCTCTTTCCTCCACAATCGTAAAATTGCAGTCAATCGAATAATCCAAGCCACTAAAAAGGTGCCACAAGTAATAGTATGAAAAAATAGACCCAGTACGCTAAGACCATCATACATGAGGCATAAAGAGACAAAAATGGGCTGGACACTAACAGTAAACATTGGAAGCTGTATACCATTTACTTATATCTCAGGAATCAAAGGAATTTCAACCTCTTTGGACTAAAATGATCTAAGCAAAGGAAAGCTCGAAGAGAATGTGGTAGCAATCAATTAAGAGGACACTTATAGGGTGAAAGCTTACCTTGGGATGCAACAAAAAAACTAGCTTGTGAAATCCAAATGAAACAGCACGAGCTGAAATTTGTAGCTTACAGTTAATCTAATGAAATATGAAGACAACAAAATTAAGTAATTTATTATATTACCTCCATTCACAATAAAGTTCATGAAGTGGAAAACCTTCTGAGTGGTCCACCCATACTCAGGCACTCTCCGTTCAATTCTTATTAGTTGAATCTACACAAAGTTAATAGTACATTCAGGGTGGAAGATTAAACATAACCTGACAAATAGATTGAGACAGAATACGACATGGATAGCAACAGACTACTCAGAAACCAATGGACACAATAGTTCACAGATAGCAAGGGGTCCAATAATTCAATAGATAAACATAGTAAAATATCAACCTTCACCAATCGCACCTGCTCAACTCCGGAACACCAAATCGATTTCACTTCATATTTTGATCAATTTAAGGTATATGAAGATAAAGACTACACTTCGGAATGCATGGTAAAATCTAGACGTCCACTTAACCTGTTAAATATGCTATCAGTATTCACCAATTGTACCAGCTGCTTCTCTCTGTAACTCTATCACCATAGCATGAAAAGGTAAAACTAGCGAATGACAACACGTAATACGCTGCCTGACTTAAATCATAGACAACAAAACCAAAACTATACCACCCAAATTAATCAGCTGACCACAGTTTAGTGGACCCAAACACAGACGTGGTCATGTAACATTTAAAAAAAAAATTATTCGAATCTCGAAGATCAAAGAATAAAAACTGCTCAAAACACCAACTTTCTGAGCACCCGAAATCCAGGAAGGCAATAGATTGTAAAACAAGAACAAAAAACCAACAAATTCAATCAAGCCACGTGGATAATCAATCCAGAACAATGCGTAAACGTACATAAGTCGTATAAATATCTCGTCACAAAAGTTCATAATCAAATCGACTCACGAGGGCAACAGATGATAGAAGAGCATAAGCTGCACATAGAGCGAAGAAGATGGCATCTTGCCATTTGGTCGATTCATTGATCTCATGCCACCAATTCGCCGAAAGCCTTCCGGTTACGATATCGATCGCCGTAAAGCTGAGGGGAATTCTCGCCATTGCAACGGAGCTCTCCTTCCACCTCTACCGCTCTCTACCACTACCTTTCCGAACGAAAGAGTCGAACTTGATTCGCTCTATGTATATGTAATGAAAGATAAAAAGAATTGATTTTCAACCGTAGGACGAGATCAAGGCAATTTTAGAAACTGAAACATTAGACATACTGTTTGTACCAAAAAAAAAAGCACGTTTAATTTCCTTATTTAATAATGATAGATGTCATAATCTAGTTTGAGATTGTTATTTAGAGAGCACGAGTTATTTTTAAAAACAAATTAGAAAGAGGTCTTTTCAAGGACAATAATCTCGGCGGGTACGTGGTCGGAGGATAAGAAAATTGGTCATTGCCAAATAGACAGATGCATGATGAAAAGAAGATTTGAGACTTTGGCTCGGACAATTCTGACAATAAGTTCACAAGTGCCAAATAGGCAAATAGACATATGCATATCTTCATTATGGAGAACAACTGTGCATCCACATTTGTGACAGACTACGTTGTATTGTGTCTATGAATAAAAAATTTGACACATGAGTCCATTATCTTTTGTCGAAATTACATCAACTGAGATTTATGCTCAACTCATGTGTTCAAAAATTTTAAATCCTTGGTGCTACATGAACTATGGATTCACTTTATATTAACTAATTTAAATCTCTTTGCATGAATATCATGTCACTTAATGTTGATTGAGTGAGTTCCAAAATATCATCCTTGAAAAGTAACAACAAAGGTTCGAACTTCGAAATAATACCTACATTTTAGAAAACGTGGAGCTCAGAGGTCGACCACAGCGGACTTATAGAAATTGTCTTTTTATATTGACAAAATGGATTATGTTATAAATTTAAAAAAACATTAATAAACTAAATGAAATAATTACCTCGATAATAATCTTGATTGCTCCTTAATTGCTTCAAATGAAGTCTTGATTATATGTTAATAGGAAATTATTATTTCTCTATAATTTCCTTGATTTAGAGAGAAGATAATTGGGAGAGAATTTGTATAAATTTGTGTGTTTTTACAATGAAGATTACAAGCCTATTTATAGGCAAATGAAATGATTAAAATAATATAAAGTCCTAATCACTTCTCCTAAATTTGACAATTTTGTAGACACCCAAATTTGACAATTTGTAGACATCCAAATTTGACAAAATAATTTGATTTCATAATACTCCCCCTTTTGGATGTCCTTATTACGTGTTTTGATACTGCCTCGTTAAAAACCTTACTAGGAAAAACCCAGTGGGATAAAAACCATAGTAAGGAAAAAGAGTGCAGTCACGTAAACTCCCCCTCATGTTGGCATAACTGAATCTTCACATACTTCGTAGGTGGCGCATCCCAATATTGTATATGTGCTTTCTGAACACTGCTGTAGAAAGTGACTTCGTGAAAAGATCTGACGAATTTTCACTTGATTGAATGTAACGAATATCAATATCGTTATTCTTCATAAGTTCTTGAGTGAATTCGAAGAACCTAGGGGATATGCTTAGTTCTGTCGCTTTTGATGTATCCTTCTTTCATTTGAGCAACACATGCAGCATTATCTTCGTATAGTGTCACAGGCTTCTTGTCAGATGGTAAACCACACATAACTTGTATATGTTCTGTTATGGATTTTAACCATACACATTCACGGCTTGCTTCATGTAGTGCAATAATCTCAACATGGTTTGATGAAGTTGCTACAAGAGTTCGAGTCGAGTGATCGTGCTGATAACGTGTTATAAATTTAAAGAAACATTAATAAACTAAATGAAATAATTACCTCGATAATAATCTGCTCCTTAA
>KV003152.1:367555-426892 GCA_001598015.1 Dorcoceras hygrometricum | reverse complement strand
ATATTATACAGAAGTATAATAATAAACGATAGAAATTTGTAAATCATATCACGTTATTATAATTAGGTGTCAATGACTCCTTTTATATAATAACATGATATTATACAACGAAATATGAAAAAACAATCGAGTGATCGTGCTGATAACGTGTTATAAATTTAAAGAAACATTAATAAACTAAATGAAATAATTACCTCGATAATAACCTTGATTGCTCCTTAATTGCTTCAAATGAAGTCTTGATTATATGTTAATAGGAAATTATTATTTCTCTATAATTTCCTTAATTTAGAGAGAAGAGAATTGAGAGAAAACTTGTATATTTTTGTGTGTTTTTACAATGAAGATTACAAGCCTATTTATAGGCAAATGAAATGATTAAAATAATATAAAGTCCTAATCACTTCTCCTAAATTTGACAATTTTGTAGACACCCAAATTTGACAATTTGTAGACATCCAAATTTGACAAAATAATTTGATTTCATAATAGATTAGTAATTCTTTTCATAAAGAAAATTCATCTGTCGGATCAAATTGTATTGATCATTTTCCTTAAGACATAGTAATTGGTAAATCAAATGAATTTAAATCTAGGAAAAATATTGATTTATGCAAAATGTTTGCGACTAACGAATAACAATGATATATAAAAGTAACCGTTCATAACATGTATACCACACAAGAAATTCAGTCACGTTATTTTCTCTTGTTTGATATTTAAGGGCCAATCCATTATTTTCATTGTTCTATGAAAATTATTTTACTGGGAACTTGATGGATTCCCTTGGAGCTGGCTGATGAGTGATAAAGATATAGATATTTTACAAATTAATATATTTTGTTTTCCTCCTTTGAAGCAAGGGATCCGTGGCGCAATGGTAGCGCGTCTGACTCCAGATCAGAAGGTTGCGTGTTCGATTCACGTCGGGTTCAAATCCCTAAACGGATTTCCATCTTTTTTGTAAGAAATGATCTCTCTTATTTTTCATTAACAATCATATGATTCAATTCCCGAAACCCTGACTGATTTTCAATTCCAAGGCGATTCTGAGGTTTATCAAATTATTTCATCCCTAATTACTTTCTTTTTAAAAAAAAATGCTGCTGCTGGAGACCCTTCTAAGGTAGTAATGGCTTTTGGCAGCAAGTTTCGATCGTTTGTAATTCAAAGAGCACCGCCAAGTATCCAACTTCATCATGAGCCCAGATTCTAAAGCCTCAGGCACCATTTTAAGACAAATCTCGAGGTGAACTGACCCTCTCTACGGTTCGAGAGGAACCCGGAGCTCATCCTTGAGATATGCCGGGTTTTGTTCCCTTGAATTTTGGCATAGTATTATGGAGAAATGAAGAGCTTGTTCGAGGAGGTTCCAAGTAAATATGGTTTCGTACCCAATCTGGATACCTACAACACTGTTTTCAAGGGCTTTGCGACTCAGGAAGCGCGTGTTTATCACATTGGATATTAGCCTAGAAGGAGAGGAAATGATAACGCCCGATGGAAAGACGGTTGCCATTGTTCGTGCAGGATTTTTTACTGAAGAAAAGTTCCATGATGTCGGTAAGTATATGGAGTTAATGAGAAGTCATGGCATTTCACCTGGGATTGGTAGTTATAATGTTAGGATCTGGAGTTCATGTAAGCTGGAGAGGTCCAATGAGGCGAAGGCTTTGTTGTATGGGATTTTTATGTAGGGGTATGACGCCAAACTCTGCAACATGACCATTTGATTTATGGATTTTGCAGGGAAGGCTGATTCGATTTTGCTAAAAATTTGTTCAAGGACATCATTGATATGGGTTTGAAGCCAGATGCTGAATGTTATTTTAATGTGGGTAACGGGGTATTCAATCTAGAGATTTAATGATTTTTATTGAATTTTTTTAATTGATAGACTTTTGTGGAAATAGTAGGAATTTGTACATTTTTTTGAAATCTCATGAAGTTATAAAAGGAATTTAATGGACTCCATTAGACTTTTATAGATTTTTAAGAGATTTTTATGGATTTGTAGGGAGTTTTTAGGGATTTATTTGTTAATATAATTTATGAATTTTATAATTTAACTTTTTGTAATGATTTTGTTTGAACTTATAAATATATAATATTTTTTCATTTAAAATAAATATTTTATTAATTAAAATACTAATATACTGATTCTTAATTAAAAATTATAAAAAAATATTATTTAATGCGCAGAATTCAATTTTTCAATCAATTCAATAGTCTATTATTAGGATTGGATTTTGATGTTGCCTTGAGCAAGGATGCTATAGGAAATGGCTGGGTGCCAAATTTCAAAACTAGTCTCTCGTTGATGCATCGGCAAGCATTTAGAAGATTGCAGTGGCGAAGAAAAATTATTAGGCTGCTGAAGACCTGACTGGGGCGCCACCCTTTTGGGCCCTTGACCCAGTTCGGACCAGACAGGTCGGTCACTCCCTCATGGTCTGACCAGCACATACCATCTCTCACAGGATTAAACACGTCCTAGAAGTGTGGTTAAACTGTCTTTCCAAGGAATCGAACTCGGGTCACAAGACTAACCACTCAAAGTTCACCTCCACGAATGCTGATAAATGGAAAGAGATTGAAGAAGTATTGGCTAGTAGTGTCCTGAGGTGGGTATGTTGTAGGTTTTCGTAACCTTATACCATACTTACGATCGGGATACCAATATATAGCTCCATTTGTATGATCATTGCCCTGAGAAAATGTTGTTGCTAACATGATAGTTTTCATTGTCTGTGCTTATTTTTCAGAGTTTCACAATGTGTTTGAACTTTGAAGCATCCTATGGCTAAATGTTCTTTAGTTTGGTTTGTGTATTTGTCTGGTTGCCAGATTATTTATGTTGCCAACTACCGTGAGAAATTGTTTTGGAAAGTATACCAAAAATCAGCTATATGCCACTCCTTGTCATACTCTTTCTAGCCTCTTGCATCATGCCGGGTCATGCCTTGTACGGACCTATTTTTAGCCTCAATCAAGAGAATCATACATTATCCTGAATCTCGTTAATCTCGTGTGTTACCACCTGGATATGTGCTAAATGAAACCGGTCCACGAGTGTTGCATCCTAGAGATTTAGGAATCATCTTATGCATGATCCTTATTCTTCCTGCACGGGGATTGCAGGAAACAATGCCATGGTAAAAGTGAAATGGGATCTTTTTGGCTTTATTATTTTGTGGTGACCCTTATATTTGCACTCTCAGGATTTCCTCCGACCAAAGCCTCTAGATTGTGGGGATGCAGATTGCTAAAAGGGCAACACATGGACTCTAAAACTCCATGAAATTGTATAGCAAGATTTAAGGCCTAACTCGTTACTCTGTTAAAGATTCAATGCTGTTAAACCATTTCCAATTTGGTACCTGAATAGAAAGATCTAGTTGCTTGGGTGTAAGCTATCATCTTCAAAACATAAAACGTCAGATTAAGTGTTGCATTACTTCACAAAACCAGAAGTAGAAATATTCTCTGCAAGCTCCAGCTGTTGCATCAGCGTACCTCTGAGTGGAAGCTGGTTCTACCGTTGCGGCTTAAATGTGTAGATAGTTGTTCTCTTCTGCCACACCTTGTTCTGGATAGACAAGAAAAGCTTAAAGATTTGACAGAACCATGTGCATTGCTTTTTGCAATGTGGAAAAGATTATAACATTACGAAACACAGTTGATCTCCACAGATATGTTACTCTCCTTTACTTGTATGTGGGCAAACATATACATATTTCTAATGACATACAGCTTACAAATGCCAACCACAATAACTGGTTTTCAATAGACACGCATAGAGAGCATTCATACTAGACATTGATTACTATTGCATCGTCGTTGAGATTATGATAACCGAATCCAGGAATTCCGTTCAGTTCCCGCAAGTCAAAGTCTGCGACTTCCACAATAGAACAAATATTTGGTTGAATCCCACTGCCTCGTCGCTTCTTCTTTCTCCACGAATCAGTCAAGCACCTGAAACCAGGCCAGGACGTGCATTTTCTCGAAGCCATTTCTTTATTGTTCCTCTCAGCTTGTCTGCGGCTCTCAACAATCTCCAATTCCAACCCTTTGAAGTACTCAATCTCCTTTTTCAGTAGTGATCCCATGGTGCCGCATGTGCCAATCGCCAATGGAGCCTTTCCTGCCATTTCTTCATGCAATTTTCTTAATGTGCTGTTTGCTTTATGCATCATAAGAAAAAGCTATGTCTAACCGTCGCTGCTTATTAATTTGAATACGATACTTTGAACTTGGAGCACCATCTTATTTAAGATATTAATCAATACACTACGTATAGCGTAGCAATTATTAAGCAAGAGGGTACTACCCTCCTTGTCTCAAGTGGTGTTAATTGTGGAGTCGTGTAATTGCATTTTAAGTAACTTATAAAAAGAATATAGTAACGAATTTAGTTTCAAGTGTTACGGGTATCACTAATAATAACACATCCATATAGTAGAATCATTTGACTGTAATAATAGGATTGTTCATGTTTTTATGCTTAAAGGAAAGAGCATGAGGTTTGCGTACCGAATCATCCTATCTAGAAACCATTAGACCTTTAAAGAATTTAGTAAATCATCCCGTCGTTCGTAACACCAACGGACAAAGAAGATAAAAAAATTAAAACAATTTGTAATGACTTATGATGTCGGATCTCTAGCACAGTAGCTTTAGATGAGGCATGACGATTGTATGGCGGAGTGGTAGCTACAAATTGATCAAATAATTGTGTCCCGTAAAGTGCCTTTTTATTTTTTTATTTTTCCGTCAATCACTCTTAAAAATATGTTGGAGTTCTTGATATTTGTAGCATCATTGAAGCTCTTTTTAATTGTTTAGCTTGGGGGCAAAGTGATCAAGACTATTCTTTCATTATCTTTTTGATTTTTCAATATAACGAATTCAAATAAGGGAAACTCAGAGTCAAGATGTAGTAAATGTCCAAGTTAAGGCGGAGTTATTGTATAAAAGTTGACACCTTAACCACAAGAAATGTTTATATGCACATAATGATGTTTAAAGCCGGCTGTTGACCACAATATTTCGTTGTAGAAGCACTTTTTGAATCTCATCTCATGGACATTAAATTCCAAAACAATTTTGAATCACTACCCAAGTGAGAAGGTAAAAGTTATATTCCACAACATAGCTAGCCTAATTTGGTAAGTACTTTTAAATTTGAGCGATGATGATGTCTTCGTCTTTTTTTTTTTTAGGAACAAAAGAGTTTTCTTTCGGTCCCAACTTGAATATACTACACAAATGAACCATTTTCAAACTTTTAAAAAGGTAGATTTTATATTGTTTCACTTGTATTTCAACTTATAAAATTCAAGTTAAGCTCGATCATTTTTAAACACGTATGAGCCATTCATATATCTTATGTATTGATCGATATTTTACGATCATTCTCAAGACAATACATATACCTGAGATACAAGTCACTTGATTGATACATACAAATTTAATATAAGCTTGAATAGAGTTTTATAACCGAGCTTTAATAACATTTGACTCTTTAACTATAAATAAGTTGAGTTCAACCCATCACTATAATATCATCCCAAATGTATACATGTTTTTTTCATGATTCTTTTGGTGGATCTCATGAATAAGCGTATGATTGGGATGCACCATGGATGAATGATTATTTTGATTCATTTATTTGCACTCCTCACCCAAGAACTACGGAAAACAACGATTTTGAAACTCAGACAATTCAAACACGCGATTGTATCCATCTCTACTATAATGATTTTCAGGAACTTGCACACATTAGAGAATATTTTGTTCAAAGTATGTAATATGACAAATAATGCTCCAAGATAAATTTAGTAAATACCAGAAAACGGTAAATCCCAATAATATTTGGTGTTTCAGTTATTTCAAAATTGTCCTTCAACTGTATAAATTACATGAATTCGTTCTATTCTAATTTTTTTTTCTTATTCCTTTTTCCGTTCACTATACATTACTCAACTCTCTCTATAATGGTGTAAAGGGAAGATTGTGTAAATACCTAGACGTTCCCTGAAATCATCTGCAGTCACCTTAAAAGCTACGGTATGCTTGGGAGATGGCACGTATATCTCAGGTTCCGATGAGAAGTAAGAGCATTTTTCAGTGCTGCATCCAAACTTCCACCGCCTTGAAACAGTGAATCATACAATTCACAAACAAACTGAGACAGTTCTTTCTCATCATCATCCAAAAACCGCAACGACTGCTCTCCGTTTTTTTCAGGTTCACTATCTTCCCAATCACTAGCTGGACTGGTCGGTTCGGAATTTTCATCATCTGCTTCCTCTTCTCCAATCTCAAACTTCCCATTTTCGAATGTACTAAATTCGCCTGGTCCGTAGAATGATGTTAACGGTGTTTCTTCAGGCTCTGATGAAGGGCATATGACAGCTTTCACACCAGAATCTATAAATGCTTTGATCAAAGCTCGGATAGGCCCGTATATTCCAGTGAAAATTATAATCCTATCCCTCCAAGCTCCAATCTGCAAAGTTCAACAGAATGGTCACATATAGGTTCTAGTGACAGATCAACCCAAATTTTTTGAACCTTTTCCGAAGGGATTAGGTCAAGTAGAAAAGTTCGCCATAGATAACTGTTAGAAGATTGCAATACTTTTATATAAAAAAACAAAGAAGTGATAAAAATCAATTAAGGAAGATTGTAAATCGAATATCAGAGAGAATCCCTCAAATTAGAGTCTTAATAGCATACGCTGATCTATATTTAATGTATAAGAAATATTGTGTTCCTGGTGAGCTACCAAATTAAATTTACATTACTTGACCTTTACCCCTAAGTTTTATCAATTTCGAACCTACAAATATAGACAAGTTCTTAATTATCAACTGCTTCCGCTATCTTATATACATTAAGTGAAAAATGAGAACCTAGGAAACAAACTTCCTTTGCACACATTCTATAGTTGAGGAAAGGGGTTTTAGGGTATCAGCCAAACGGAATACTGATGATTAATAACAGCGAAACAGGATAGGCAGTATTACCTCGTGAATTCATCGGTCATTTCCGATTTCAAATTATTAATGGCAAAAGGCGGGATCTTTGGTATTGATGGAATAAAAGCAACAAACACATTGACCATAGACATACCATATGACGGACATCTTCAGGGGTCAAGTGAACCAGAGGCACTGTTCTACGAAACATATAAGCAGCAATTTCACGATCATCTTCCATGACCTTTAGAGGACAACATATAAAATAAATATTCCCTCAATAACTACCCCCAAATACAACCTTATTTTAGACACGCACCTGTGTTTGACGTCCAATATACCTGTGGACCACGCCACCAATATGGAAGTATGGTCTGCATGACACGAGATCAGCAACAGTTGAAAGGTTAGTTATGACTGATGCATGCTTCCTCCTTCGGCCCTTCATCATTGATAACATGCTATATTTAACATTCTGCAGAAATTTATCAGCTAACTCTCCAGGTTCAGCAACCACAAATACATCATTCTGCCAACTACACCAAAATGGAAAAGTTTAAAGAGTGTAAGCTACAATAAGAAGATCAAAGAAAACTGAAAGATAAATAATGCTCGGAAAACCAAAACCTTAATATGGAGCCACATGTGTCATTCTGCAGTGCCATATGAAGTATTCCAACCTGGGGTGAATTCTGTATTTTCTCATGCAAAGATATTATCGGTACAGAAAGCTGACGGCGTTTGGGAGGAGAGTCGGGGGGTGGCGAACTAATTGTCTTTGCGGAATGGAATCCATCCAAACTTAAGGGCGGTACCAGGTCAATTCTACCTATGCGTGGGGGGCCAATTTCAGGACTATAAAGTAGGGGACTTGATGGAAAGCTTCCAGTAAACAGAGGTGAAGTAAATGGTGTTGGAAATGTGGATCCTGGAGCCGCCTTAGTGGTGGTTCCCACATTTGAAAGAGATAGCTTTATCCCATTAATCGCACAAAAAGTCTCAAGTGCTCGGGTATGGTGAAAAACTCGTCCAGAATCTGGACTGTTGTAAGCTTCTATAAGAAGGACACCACGTCTCCAGCCCAAAAGTGGTCTATTATTGGACACTGTCCATCAACAGATGATAAGTTCAAATATGAAAAGGACAGGAAGCTACAGAAAGAATAAAAAGGGAGTACAGATTTAAATAAGAAAAAACAAGGAGATTGTTTATAATACCCTTTATATTGAATAGTTTTTGTGACTTCAAACTTTCTGAAAATTTCTCATCATGCGGACTCTCGAGTAATCTTTCAGAAAGATTTTTGAAAGCAACAGAATTATTCTGAATGTACTCTTCTGTTGCACCTTCTAATTTCAACCAATTAGCTGGATCAGTCTCATCCAGCTCCATATCACAACGTTCATCAACTGCCCATGTAATTAAAAAACTTTTAAGAATCTAAATGTCTTAACAATTCAGTTTGATAGCATCCTTCACTAACATCACTTTCCAAAAATGAACTCAATTTCATGTGTACAGTGCAACCCCATATACCCAATAAAAGAGATAATAAACAGCTTTGCACACAGATAAGATGCATGGAAAATCTTCTCTACATAACAACCTGGATTAAATCGAAAATATTGTACATCAGGAAGCATGGGAAGCAAGGTACTCAATGCTTCTTCCACACGATCAACAGAACAAGCACTCTCAATCAATACTTGTCCAGTGTCCAAATAACGCCAGCCACCCTTGCGAACCTGACAAATCAAACGAAAAATGTCGGTTAATTCAAGAACCACAGGGAGTGCATTTGCAATGAATCACAAAAATTTTTTGCCACCCTTACAAGCAGGTAAATTGGACCCCTCAAACTATACAGTGGGCTTATTATTTATAAATTAAATAGTTCGTTGATGAGTTTTTAAAACTAAGCCCTGCAGAGTATATACTCAAATATAAAAGTAAATAAAATAATAATCAAAACATTTATAATGAAAACAAATAATAAGGATAAAAGAATTTAAAAACTGATTTAAATAATAATTGTCTTGCCATTTTAACATGCTAAGGATTAATAAAGGTCAATAACAAAAAATATATAACCGAGCGACAAATGGAAAGGTAACTCACGAAAATATTCGCACTCAACCAACTTTTAATGGAAATTTCTGAACTTTAGAATAAGGTAGAAAAACACACAACTCTAGAGCATCATCTCACGCTCAGCTAATATGTTGAAATTATGTACAACCCATTAAAACAGGAGAGAAATACCGAAAAAATATCAGAAGAGGAATACCGAAAAATGATACCTTTGTTGGAACAGATCCACAACCAATGGAGACCAAGCAATCTATTTTAGCATCAGGCCATAATAGTTGAGCTTCTCGTATGGCAAAAATAGTTGGATTGTTTGCCACTATGGCACCATCTTGCCAACGATATACACCTGTGCATAAAATGTTTAAAAAGAAGGCAAAGACTCTCCTGGTAAATATTGGTGGAAAGAATTACCATCAGAGAAATCATCTAGATAATATGGTGCAGCAGATGATGCTCTTATAGCTTGCCAGATGTGATGTTTACAACTTCCAATAAAAGCATGGCGTTTGTATCCAACTTGAGCTCCAGTGGTGGCAGCTCCTTGGCCACCAATTGTCAAGTTTTCAGCAGCTGCAGAAGAAATTTCGGGAGTTCCAGGAGGATACTGAAATTCGTGAGAAAATTATGAAATTAGCAACAAAAACAAAAAGAAAATCATGCAAGTTGACAGTGAAGCAAACATTGAAACTAGATAAAAAATTTTGATGTCCAACCTGATAGTTTCGAAAAATATATGGCTGAGCTGGTGCAACACTGACAAGAGTCGATACAACAAAAACCTTTGGGATTCTCTTAACTGCAGATTCAATTAAAAGATCTCCTTCGTCATCAGCACAGATCTCCTTCAATAGCTTCTCAAACTGATCTGCACTGTGCTGGAAGAAGGCTCAGGTCATTCTCTAATTTCAAGCAGAATTATGGAAAAGACAAGAAACACTAGGAACGGTAAGCGATTGACAGATTATCAAATCAAATAGATTTCATCAGAAGAACAATTTGCCTCTTTTTCCGTATTTTTCCACAGTATACATTTGTATATCATAAGATGGTTAAACAAGAAATTGGAGATAGAAATAATGAAATAAAACCAAAGACTAGAAGGATAACATACTTTAGACCCATGAACAACAACACGAAAACTCTGTGATGAACTCTTATAGAGCTGATCCAACTTTTCTCTCCATGTCGCTGCTTCATTGTCCTTTGGAACAGGTTCAGCAAAAACAAGTTTCCCTAGGAAAATAAAAAAGTTAAGCAGACTAAAAGCACAGAAAATCAGATAACAGATGTGAATGAAACCATGAGCATGAGTCTCCCAAGCAAGAAGAGCATTACCAAGTTCTTTGTATATTTCTTCACACTTTTCCAAGGACATTAATTTAATTCCAAGAGCTACGGCAAGCATACCACCGGTTGATGTTCCACAAATAAGGTCAAACAGTTCATGAATTTGCTTCCCAGTACCCTTCTCAATTTCTCTCAAAATCTTAACAGTTGCCAGTCCTTTCATGCCACCACCATCCATTGCAAGTATGCGCAGTCCTCGTTTAGGAACTTGTCTTCCTTTAGTAGCACGGCGAAGAATCTCATTCTCCCCTGTGATGGCATAATGCATCCCTTTTTTTAAGATTATGCCAGCAACAAATATGCAATGAATATCTCTTCGAATAGAGCATACCTAATATAGCCAGAACGCGTGCTGCAGCTTTACACACTCGAGGCTCAGAAACAGCTGTGAGCCGCAAAAGAAGTTCCCGCAGACTTTCTGAAGTCACAAGGGTACGACGGTTTTCCAAACAGAAAGCTAAATTTCCAACGGCAAATAGAGCTAGTATTTGTACCTAAGACAGACAAACAACCATATTGAATACATATGATGGGTATAAAATAATGGAACATTTTCAATCAATCATCGGTAAAGGTGAACTTGCCTCTGGGTTTTTATGGCCACATAATAACTTGATTGATTTCAATACATCTTTGGTCAACATTTTCTGAGCTACAATATCGGATGTAAAAGCCAACTTGACCACAATTTGCAAAACAGAGATTACTTCTTGGGCCCGTGAGGATTTTAAGACTCTTTGGATAGGTTGCATAATGTCAGATTTGATCAATTGCATTGCCACCAGAATATCTGATGCAAGAGATGAGAGAGCAAAGCAAGCCTGTTCAACCTGACAAAAACCACAAGTATTGTGAAAACATATCATGAAATAAACGAAGTCTTAATTGAGATAAAATGTAGCATACCACATGCTGGTTATCACTGCTTATCATACTTATAAGCTGCCGCACTGCATTCTCATCTTTTCCTACAACTACCCTGTTTCCATCATCTTGCATTATCTTTGCAAGAGCAGATGCCAGTAGAGGGTGGTGACAAGAAGAAAAACGGAATATGAGAGAGAAGAATGCACTCAGCTTATGTCGGGATGCGACAAAATAAGAACTATTCTCCATCTGCGATCAAACCAGAAAATGGTATAACTATAATGCAACTTGAAAAGACAAAATCTATAGTGCAACTAAACCAATTTTACAAAAGACTACATCACTACATACCTCAATCTGTACGCTAACTGATCTTAAATTATCATCAGCCACAATTCTTATGTTTGCAAGAGACAAGTGGCGAAGTTCTTGCAAAGGTAAAATGTCAGGAAGAAATTCAAGGGGATTCCCAAAAAGCCTCAAAACACGTAACTCTGCCATAGCCCTGTCAAAAGCTGGAGACGACCATTAAAGATTTGAAAACAATTTCTGCAGACATATACAGAGCACAAGGATAGAGACCAGCAAATGTAAAACTAAAGATAACAATTCAATGACCTGAAGTCAAGAAGGGGCCTGACCAGTTTGTTATGTTCCAGGGACAATTCAACAAGACCAGCACATAGTTTCAGTTCCACTGCTTATGGTTGCCAACAAAGACAAGGACAGGTAATAGCAAAAAATTAAATGGATTATCCTGTGGTGCAAGAACGTCATTTCAATTGATGCAGAAAATAAAATCACCACGAAGTTGTATAAGCCTACCAGGCACGGAAACAAGCATGTTGTAGTCTATGGCAAGAACTTTCAAGTTTTTCAGCTCACCGAGTTCAGGTGGCAAAGTAGAGAGCCTGTTATTATCAAGGTACAATTTCTCAAGAACTGGCAGGCGAGTTATCTCCACGGGCAATGACTGAGGAAAACACAAGCATAGACATAAATACATGTCCTTTTGATAATGTCCTTTAATTTTTTATGCAAGAAAAACAAACTCCACTAGTTTGTGAGAACAGATCAATTAGCTGCTTATCTAGCATTTCGTGATTAGAATAAGAGATACATTAGAGATACAAACCTAGCCGATCTACAATTGGAATCAATTGGCATGTACATGAATCAACCAGAACAGACCATCGAAAGAGAATCTTTTGCATAAAACCCACTCTCATATTGAGAATATATGTAATGTGGACCATCAAATTTGATTCGCAATATTACAGAACGTACTCGAACTCTCTTTACTGATCTGATATATTACAAATCGATTTCATAAAGAAGTAGTGATTCATTTTACTACAAAAGAGAATCATGTCAGTATGAGCTAGAAATGAAGTTTGTGGTTACAAAAAATGGTCCAACATGGTTTTGGTGATAGAAATGACTCACAGTTAATCCAAGACCGCAAAGGCTAACCACAGCAACATTTCGCCAATGTTCCAGGCAGCCTGAACCGATAACCACTCCATCAACAACCCCATTGGCGAAATTGGACTTCATCAACTTCTGCAAAACCCCTATGCCACCATCATTCTGCTGCCCAGAACCCCCTGCCCTCCAAAGTATAATACCCTTCAGTGGCTCCCGTTTCTTGACGACCCTCATCTCCACTCCTACACCCTCCCCTTCGCTAGCCGGATCTTCCGAATTTCCACCACCATTACTTCCCAAGTCACCCCCTCCATCCACTAAACTGTCCACGTCACTCTTAATCACGGTTACTCCCCCCTTCTCCCTAAATTCAATTTCCACGAAGTCTTGGGGTGAGGGCAAAGCGACCATAACCTGTGACTGGAGTTTCAACGCGACTTGATCCTCGTCATCCCCGGCGTTCCAATCGAGTTCAATCCTAAACCCAAGTTTGTCTCGATCGTTATCGACGTTGGCGGATATGGCTGAGGCGTCCTGTACCGAAGACGCCGGGGAGGACCCGGAGAACGGAGAAGCGGAAGATGACGACCGAGACGACGTTGGGGTGACGTCATCAAGCGTATCCGCATCTGCGCCATAACTCAACGACAAGTGAAAGACTTCTGACGGGCGCTTCCACCCCAGTCCCCACGACATTGATCGCAAATCAGATCAGGGTTTACTAATCACTATTTTTCTCTATTTTCTTGGATTTCTTTGGCTGATACATCAATGAACGATCAGATTGAAATCAAGAATGCGAATCAAATGACTCTGCATTCAAGAATCAGGGGAAAATGATTAAATTAAAAATAATTAAGATAAAAATACGATCTTGGATAATCAAATTCCAGATTTTGTGTAGATTCGATCGGACTGTAACCGAATGACATGAATAATAATAAAAATAAAAAAAATGTCTAAGCATAGTGTGGAATGTAAAGCGCTGCCATCTTCTTTGGGTGCAATGTTATTGTTGTGTAGGATTTGGCGGTTTTAGAATCCTTATATATAAACTCCATCCTAGTCGCCACGGGAACGAGACTGATGTTAGAAATTTCAAAGCGAAAATTTCAATCGCTCTGTAGGAAAATTGTGTTAGCTTATGAATATAAATTAATTTAATCTAAATCAATCACGGTTATTTAACATAGTTGGGATTCTACAAGTCTCGTGATCAAATGCACTGGACTGGTCTTTTTCCATGCTTGTTCAAAGCACCAATCACCAATAGGACATCGAAATTTATAACAACATTGGAAAAATATAAATCCTTGGGCCACAAAAGGATTCTCTAGGGTTTCATGAATAACATCATCACTTAGTCAGCTGAATTCACTGAAAATCATGTGTGCTGGTATTTGCAAATATGGCTGCATCAACATAACACTTATAAGTAGTTTTAATGGATATTTTCCATAACTGATCAGAATGAGGTCTTGGAGTCAATATCTTATTGTTGTGTGAAAACTAAGTGAACTCTGACGAGCAATACACATGAACAACTTGATCGGTCAACCTTGAGCAGTGCTGAATAAAAAGCACTTGGAAATCGATTCAAATGTCAGCATCTTCGCAAGAAATAAGCAATGGATCGTCCATGTGGAAGGAAAACATGGACACTTGATAGGTCATCCTTCTGCAATGCTTATGCATTTGAATAAGCAATGGACCAACCAAGGGACCATATCGCCATCTCTAAGATCATCTCCAGCCCATTGACACTAACTTCAAAATAGAATAATCAACTCTAAATTAACGCTAATAGAAATATCACATAATATTCTCTAATATTTTATTCATACAGTATTATCTAATTAATATTTTATTTACTACAGCTGATATTCATTAAAAAACAATATTTTTTTTAAAGCTTATGAAATATAAATGAAATACAAATATCGAACTTCTAACTAACTGAATTACTATATAGATTCCACAAATGGTCGATTAGTGCATCATGTAGTGAGAAATGAGCCTCTTTATCTTTAATTTTTTTAAATCGCGAAAGAAAATATTGAAATCTTATGTTTTGATTTGTAGCAATTTCCATATTCAGGGACGGTGTTTTCATCGCATCTTGGATTGTTGTATCCATGGTTCGCAATAACGATCGTGGCGACCGTCGCGAGGGCTTTCGTTCCACTTCCATTATCATTTCACGGAACGGTCGCGTCACGAAATTTTTTAAAAAATATAGAAAATAAAGGATGTGGATAAATATTATGTAATTGCTTGAGTAATATTACTTAGTTTACAAATCTAATGTAAAATAATATTACGATTTATTCAATATACTTAAATAGAAATTACCAGTTACTTCGATTATCCCTAATACAGATAAAATAACTATTTATTATTTTATTAATTTGAATATTAATAATTTATTTTATATGATTTATTATTATGCTTACGTAATTAGTTAACATTTAGATTTAGAAACCTCCATTATATTGTCAAAATACTCAAGGGAATGATCACAAAGCGCGACCCTGGAAAAAGTATGGGTCGTCGTGTTTCTCAAAGGCCGAAAACTCACTAGTCACTAAACATTTTTGTAATATTTTTATTAACAAAAAATAATAATTGACAAAATAAAATCTAACCACAAGCACGGGCCTCAACAACAACATTAGGCTTTCCACAAATTGGGCCTTCTCCACTACTACCGATCAACATTAGGCTCTCCATAAATTGAGCCTTCTCCACTAATTGGGCCTTCTTCACTGCTATACATGTACAATAATCTCCTTCTTCATCTACTACCTCCCCTCGGCCTTCCTGAATTCTCACACATTGAATTAAACATCACAAAAATCCCCTAGGTTAAACTCAAAGAAACCAAGAAAAAGCGGCAGCCAAGCTCCCTAGGCGGCAGGCTTGGCCGTTTCCTCAACTTATTGTTCAACCACAAGAGTTCAAAGAAATATAAATCCAAATCCATCGGCTCGATTACGGATCTCAAACAAGCCACCTCCGTTCATGGTGGAAGAAGGGTAGGAAGAAGTAGCAAAATCTACTCAACAAACCCTAATGATACTGCTCATGCCGTTGCAAACCAAGAAAAAGCGGCAGCCAAGCTCCCTAGGCGGCAGGCTTGGCCGTTTCCTCAACTTATTGTTCAACCACAAGAGTTCAAAGAAATATAAATCCAAATCCATCGGCTCGATTACGGATCTCAAACAAGCCACCTCCGTTCATGGTGGAAGAAGGGTAGGAAGAAGTAGCAAAATCTACTCAACAAACCCTAATGATACTGCTCATGCCGTTGCAACGCCCATTCCGATCTTTCCGCGACGATCGTTCCACCGTGAAAACGCCGTTTCCGTGCACTAAAACGCCGTATCAGAGCAGCCTCCGTGATGATCTGGATCTTCGCATCGGCAGGCAACTTTCCCGTTCCGCGCCCGTTTTGGTGAACCATGGGTGTATCCAAGTCTCATTCATTCTCGATAATCATATTATGTATTGCAGTCATTATGTCTTGCAAGTGTCTCTTATGCCAAGCACGTGATTTAATTTTGGTAATTACATTTAATTTTTTGTAACATATTTAATTTTTTGTTTATTGTCTTCTGTTCGGACCAATTTTAGTATTCGTTAATTGTTATTTTATTTTATATTGAAATATGATGTGATTTTCAATAATAAAGTGTTTTTCACTCCGATTTCTATTTTATTGTGTTACTACATTTTTAATTTATAAACTAATATTTTACAAATACATAAACTTATACATTTAAGATCAATAAAATAAAAAAGATAACAAAAAAATGAAACAATGAAAAGGAAACAAAAACATAAAAAAAACAAAAAAAAATACAACGCTATTGCTACCGTATTGCACCAAAACACTGTAGATCTACTCCAACATAGGGTTGGATTTGGTTTTAGGTTGACGGAATAAATTCAACGTCAAATTGACGTTTCACGTTAGGATAGTGGCTGATTGGAGAAGCCCCAAGTACCATGCATAAGATTTTTTGATCTGATAGCATGTATCATATCTTTAGGAAGATTGAGATTGCAATGTTCGATTTCAATTTTGGGCGTATAAAATTGAAACCCAGGACTTTTCATCGAAGACCAGTTATTAATTGAAGTCATCGTTTACCTTCTGACGAATAATATGCCTAGTTTTCATAGGTAGCTGTCTTGCCTAACAAACAAATTCATAAATGTTTGCTCA
Source organism: Dorcoceras hygrometricum (assembly GCA_001598015.1). Lineage (NCBI taxonomy): Eukaryota > Viridiplantae > Streptophyta > Magnoliopsida > Lamiales > Gesneriaceae > Dorcoceras > Dorcoceras hygrometricum. The sequence goes on along the minus strand of KV003152.1, from coordinate 409,945 downwards.
TACTCACTCAAAAATGGCACAGATATTCTCTTGCTACTAGTAATCCTTCCAAAATTAGGATAATTCGGATATGATTAATTTGTTCCTCGACATTGATTACTAAATTATCATTCGAATCATTTTTAGTCATTATTAAAAGTTAGAAAATCTCCATCAAGTTCTATACCAAATTTAATCGATCGAAACAAATGCAATATTATTTATCAAACAGTAGTGTATATCATATTTCACCACTTCTTTATGTATTTAGAGTTTAACTTAACATGTAGTGAATCTAGTGACATTAATATACGGCCATTGAGATGTGTCGTATTGGAAAGATTATAATAAAAAAACTGGATAAAAGATCATTAAGTACCGTATCAATTAAGCAACCCTTTATTGCATTTGTAGATATTCATTATATTGCATAATTTTATATGAAAATATATAGATCAAGGTTAATACTCGAGTTCATGTTGATTCTAACCATATGAACCGAAGAAGATGACGGACGCACACTCACACATAACATTTCGTCTTCTTCTTTCTTTTTATGTTTTCCTTACATGGCATTTCCATTATATACATATAAATTATTTTTGATTCGACCCCATCCCATTTTACCTATCGATGGTCTGTATAGCAAGCACATAGCGTGAATGACATGACATAAATTTTATCTTAGAGATTCATTTCTTTATTCGAAAGAATTGTAATTTTCAACTGATTTATCTAAAAATTTATTATATCCAAGATATCTGCATTATTCAAAATAGTTTTTTATCTAGTTAATATACTTTAACTTCCTCATTGTCTTTGACATTTTGAGCTCAGTTTCTTTCTCCTTAGATGAATTTGTTAACATGACTATAATGGTCTGCAGGCTGCTGCATTGGTGAAAAGTTTTACCCAATACGCCTAAACAAAGTAAAAAGACGAATTAACATAATTGGGAATTCAAAGGGATTGATTTAGTTAATGAAGTTATTTTAATGTCGTATTTGATTAGGGTGTTCATTTAAAAGAAGAAAAAAAATAATTATCTACGCATTTCTAAATTTAATAATCCAACACGCAAACTCAGAGTGGCCACAACCTGCTCTCTCCTCTTCTCTGCAACACTCTTCCCATTGTTCAAGGCCGCGTCTCTGTCTTTCATTCACCGTAAGTCTCTGTCTCTCTCTCTCTCTATCCCTCCCTTGGTTTTGCTTATACATATTTCTGTGGATTCTCTTGTCTCTTGTTATTTTTCGGTTTCTGCAATGCTACCGATCTCCTGAGGTATCCTGGATCTAGATTCGATTCGTTTCGTTTCGTTTCGTTTCGTCTTGTTTTGTTTTGTTTTGTTTTATACCAATGAATTAGACACATGTCTCTAAACCCCGATTATTTGATTGGAATCTATGGTGATTTTCGGACCAGGAATTTATCTTTGCTGTTATGAAGGTCCTAGGTTAAGGGTTCGATTTTAGACTTCCCGGTTAGTTTGGAATAAGGGCTAGGTATCGATTAGCTTTTGCTCTCGCTTTATTCTTGATTATATGTAATAAAATGTTGAAACAATGAATGGATTGGCCATCTTCAGTTATGCTTGTAGGTTGACATTTTCAAATTGTGATAAAAACTATGCCTTGGGTTTATATATATATAAGGAAGACGAATGTCTCATGGGTAGCAAGATTCGACCCCTGAAGATGCTTATTTCTTTCGTTGGAGCTTTTATATCCTGAATGTAATTCTTTTATGAGTTCCATGGCATTGGATTTGATATTGTGGATCTGACTATTGTTTTGTTTTGTTGAATATGCGCAGTGCTAGGAGTGACCTTACTTCTCTTTGCGCGTGTCCCGTTCTCTTCTCCAAACCCGTTATTATCTTCATATTACAAATGGAGGTTAAACTATGGAATGACAAGCGCGAAAGAGAGATGTACGACAACTTTGCGGAGCTCTTCGCGATTATAAAGGCAACTGAGAAGCTTGAGAAGGCTTACGTGCGTGACATAATTTCTCCAGCTGATTATGAAACTGAATGCCAGAAGTTAATCACCCACTTTAAGACTCTATCATCCACCGTTAAAGACATAGTACCAAGTATCGAGCGGTTCCATGATACTTATAAAATGGACTGCCCGGCTGCCCTGAATCGGCTCCTGACTTCAGGTGTTCCTGCCACTATCGAGCACCGCACAGCTTCAGCGCTAACAGCCACAACGTCCGCTGCCTTTGTTGCGGAGTGTGTCCAAAATTTCATTACGGCTATGGATTCCTTGAAACTGAACATGGTCGCCGTTGATCAGGTCCATCCACTGTTGTCTGACTTAGCTGCTTCTCTCAATAAGTTGTCAATACTTCCACCAGATTTCGAGGGAAAGACCAAGATGAAGGAATGGATCTCCAGGCTTTCAAAAATGGGCGCTGCTGATGAGCTGACCGAGCAGCAAGCACGACAGCTACACTTCGATCTCGAGTCGTCTTACAACTCCTTCATGGCCGCATTGCCATCGGCAGGAACATAGGGGCTGCTTCGGGTCATGGCTGTAAATAAGTGGGTTGTGTCTACAGGCTTTTGTAACATCTCAACTGTGTGTCGATTGTAGAACTTGGTGGGAAATTGATATTGTTGTTGGAAACATATTGAATGTTACATGTGGTTAAGATATTAGGGAGTTGGGATTTTCAAACTTTGGTTTGTGTGGTGAAAATGATATGTTTTTTTTTCTTATTATCTTTGTGCGAATGAATGTGTGTCATTACCCTGTAAATGAGACGTTTGAAGAATAGTTAAAAACGTTATTTTGATCAAATATCGAATATGAATAACCAAATCGATTATGTGTTGAAAATTGAAATTGATCAAACCGAATCAAATCAAGTGTTTTAATGGTTTAGATTTGTATTTTGCTATCTACTTTAGGTTATATCAACATTAATCTACCGTGAATTCTATCTGTTCAAAAATTCTTTTTTTGAGGAAAAGATCTCTAATCTGACTGACGTAACTCACTGGTCTCAAGTGCTGGGATTGCTCAATTATCTGGATTTAATAAAAGCCCATTATGGGGATGTATTGGGCCGACCATTATGCATTGGACATTCACCACTACACGAACCCAAACCCGTTCCACAAGTTATACAGAGACCTGTGATCATCTCCAGTTCAGTTCTCATCATCCGACACCAAGTTTTTAGATTGACTAGTTCTTTAAGTTTGAGGCAAAATATAAAAATCATCTCCTCTCATTCCACAATAGAAAATAAATTGATTTTAAATTGATGATTTTATAATTTCTCGACTTGTTGATAACCTAGATTCAGCTGAATCTCAAATCAACTTTATGTCAGATTAAACGCTTTCAACAGTAATTAAGACAAAATTTAAATGACACAAATCGTCAAATGAAATAATGTCATCAAAATACAACCTACATAATTGCAATGCTTAGAATTATAATTTTTCCCAAAAATAAAGCGGAGGACCTTTTAATTAGATCCAGTAAAATCATGTAACAATAGATATTTTAATATTTTACTTTCTTCCCTTCACACACATGTGTGATTACTTCACATGTAGCTCAAAAATTTAAATAACTATATACTTGAAAACAAATATGATACGACATTATTCTATAAACGATGGAGAAGTAATTTTTCTTTTATGAGGGAAAAAAAGTGATAACAGATTCTTATTTCACACATGTTTGAAATGAAAGCTTTGTCTAATATTTTCAAATTTTCACTCTGATCTTGTCATTTGTTAGCATTTTTTAGACTCCAAAATATATTAATATTTTCGCCCAACATTTAAATTGATTGATTGATATAACGATAAACTTTTTCACAGTCAGGCATTTAGTATTCTGCAAAGGTTTTGGTATAAAATAAATGTGGCACCAAAATTGATTCATTTTCTTACACACATAGTCACGCATGCCCAGTAATGAAATTAATATCACACACTATTCTTCATTAATTTTCTTGCGACAACTCACGAATTCTTGGTCTGTCATTTCCTCCTTTCACCCTAATACATCGGTTCACTTTAATGAGGCCCGATCCAGCGGATCCAAGACCGATTTCAATCGATTGCATGCAGCGATTTTAGAAGTAACAATCGTAGCTAATCGATTGCATGCAGCGAACAACGTATGGTTCAAGATTTCTAGGTACTGATTATGCCTTTAAAATTTATTTATATATTAATACCGCGGAGACGATAATAAATATAAAAAATAAGGAATAAAATTTGATCAATAAGAGTACAATTATTTTACGTGGTTCATCGAAAATTAGGTTATATCCATACAGCTATTGCAAATATTTTATTGGAAGAAATTGACATCAAGTACACGACAACACTCAAGCTCTGCCTCTTATAAGCGACAAACATAGTAGGATAATGGTAAAATTGTTTTCTAACGTAGATATACCTCTTCGGATTAATGGGTCTAGCTGCCCAATCAATTGCATCAAAACATAAGCACCGAGCATTGCAAAATATAATGACATAAAATAACTTTAGTTTTAGTTAATTATAAGTGTTTGATCTCATTTGTTAATTTTTTTTTTTATCGACCTAAGGATCTTAATCAAATGATATGATATTCGATATATCATACATAATTCATATTTAAATACTTTTACATCAGGAGTTTCACATTAGTAGACATGACATCATCTCTTGTGGTGATATTTTCTAAATATAATATAATTTTATTTAAAAATAGATTATTCATGAAACTATCTCACAGATAAGATAAATTAATTTGTTCCGTATGTATAATAAAAATAATAATATTAATATAAAAAATAATAATTTCCATCAATACGGCGGGTGAATTAAAAATTATTCAAATATAGATTTACCCATAAGACCGGGACGAGTTGTCGTCCTACTTTAAATGGCTGCTGCCCTTTGTCCGAATAGCAATCGTTTCGTAGCACCAATTCATTGCTTCCTTGTAAATTTCATCACCTCGTTCATAATAAACTGACACATACACACAAATACTTATAACAAATAATAAATATTTTCTTAACAAAAATGATTTTAGTCCTTTGACTTTAAGGATTGGCCATTTTTTATTTTTAAGCAGTTTATGGTGAGCAATATAGTCCTTAATATATTTTTTAAAAGATGGAAATGATTCTTACGGTTAAAATAGAGTTAAACTAATTCTCTTAATCAAATACATTATTTCAACGCTCCCACACTTTTTTGCGTCTCACCAATTAATAAACTAAAATGAAATAATGAGACGAATGAACTTAGCTTTGCAATGAAATAAATCTTATTTCTAAAAGGAAATAAGTATTATAAACCAAACTATAAAGGGGTTATTTTAATTTTTGTAGGTGCCCTAGATAACCTTTTAACCTTCCAAAACGATAAAAGAACATTTATTTCAAGAACATTCCCTCCTATTTTAGTGTAGGTGTTCTAGTTACCTTTTTAAGACTTGATTTGTTGTTATTTAAGAATTTAAAAGAAAACTAATTATGTTAAAGCTAATTGGAGATAATTAAAATCAGAGTTTTTTTTTCACTGTTAGTTTTCTCGTAGAAACGAAGAGAAGACTAGAAGGTAATAAATGTGTTATATGGTAAAAAGTTGTGAAAAACATGAGGTGACAGAAATGGCAGCTGCTATGAGGTGAAGTCATTAATAATTTCAACTGCATTAGGTTGTGGTTGGTAATGTCACCTTACGTTTATACAAGGAAAATAATGATTTCAAATATCCCAGATGGATTCTCCCCCTATGTTATTGTAAAAAATAATATTATAATTGGCATTCATTTAATTCGAGTAATGTTATGTCAACATTCTCATCCAAGTAACGATTGTACTCTCAATCAGTATTTATTGTGATGAAAAATATAAAGGTTTGAGAAAAAAATAATTTCAATAAGAGTACATTTGAATACTGCTGTAATTTAGGGACATTATTTAAACATATGACATTGTAAAAAATCATTTATGAGGTGTAATCAAAATAAGTGATTTTGCGTTTAATTCGCTATAATCTGATCTGATTAGGTTCACGTCTAATCTGAGTACTGTACGCTCTGAGCTGTTCGTTATATGCGCGATCTGAAAGCCTGGGCTGATACTTGAAATCTGTAAGTTGTTCATGAGATCTGATCCAAAAACTATCTGCGTTGTTCTTTACTGAGCTGAACATTTTCCAGTCTAATATGATATTCAATATTAAGCTGATTTGGATAGACATTCCTGTAAGCTGAATTGTAAATTGATCATATAATTACTGACCTGAGAAATGAACTAATCATGCTTTGATCTGAAAGCTTATATGCTCTCAGCTGAAAGCTGTTCGTGCGGTCTGAGATTTCTCTGCACTGTCTTCGCTCTAAGCTATTACATGTTGCATTCGCTTTAAGCTATTCTCTACGCTGTATTTAGACTTTTCTAAATTTTAGACTTTAAATATAACACTAACTAGCATATACTTTAGAAGGATAAAAAAATAAAAATTATGTTATGTTTGGAATGAATTAACGAATAAAACTCAACATTTGATATTGCAGAATAAATGGCATAAGAAAATTAAATAATATAAAAGAGAAAAAAATAAAAATAAACGCAAAAATGGTCGTAATATACAATATTTACTACTATATATTATTGTTGCATCTCAACTTCTAATATATCAAATAATATATATATTATTTACGATTATATATATGTGTATATATATACCTTATTGAAAAATTATTATTTAGGATTTGAAAATTTTTTAGTTATAAATAACGAAAAAGTATTAAATTTTGTGATAGTTGGAAGTAATTAAATATTGAAAAGAGAGAAAGGTGAATAAATTTGGGTATGAGATAAAAATATCACCAAATCTCAAGTGTAGTAAGAAGAGAATTTTTTAGTTTTTGTTGTTGTACCTTGACTTTATAGTTTGTATATAGAGGATTTTGTATTAATGACACGGAGTTTATAGTAAATTTAAAAACCTGTAAATTTATATGGAGTTTTAAAAAGTTGAGATTGAATACCACTTGACTTTTTAAAATTTCATGAAAATCTACTTTGGATAATGTTGGGTCTGTGTTTACAGATCAGAATCTTAATTTTGATTAACACAAAACCTAATGTTATTTTACTAACGGTTTAGGATCAATGTGTAGCCCCCCGTCATAATCAGAGCAGCCTAGAAGCAAGCTGGTACAGGACGAACCAGCTCAGAGTTTGAGAACAAGACCAGATCACGGAAGTTGGCTAAGCTGAATGCTTATAAGAGAGATGGGTTTATTGTGGATGATGTAGAAGAAGAAGAAATGTGAAGGTAGGAATCTGTGAGAAGTCTGAAGAGCTCGAGGTGACCCACGCAGGTGGAGATGAAGAAGAATCCAAGAGTAGGGTGTACTCGATCAGTCTCCATAGGTCCAAGCTGGATAAGCTTACTATAGCAGATCTGTAATGCCCGAGATTATTATGTCGTGATTAAGTAAATGTGTAATTCCGGATGTTAGATTTTGATAAAGTCTGGTCGAGGAATCTGTTTTGTTTAAGTGTTTAGAAGAGAAACGCTGCCGTTTGGTGAAGTCTGGTACGTGCATAAGTTATCGCAACCATAAGATTAAGAGTGAGCGCTGGTTTTAGTCGAGCGACGTCGTTTCGCTACGATGCGCGTAATTTGATTTTCAGATGTCAACGCCAGTCAACTTTACTGAGCTTGCAGCTGGTTTTGCGAGAGAGTTAGCAACCAGATTTGATGACGTCAGCTATGCGACGTCGTTTGAATTAGTTGAAAGGCAGCGTTTTGATTCAGCGTCTGGTTGTCCAGCTTTTGGGTTTGAAACCAGTCGATGGTTTGTGTATCTGCTGGTTTGACCAATCGTGGGAGCAACGCGACGTCGTTTTGACTTATGAAACAGGAACCACGATACGACACCGTTTGAATTAATAGCGGGACCAGTTGATGAAGTATTGTTGTGTGACCAGCTATTGAGTTCTTTCAGTAGAGATCTTGAATCAGCTGTTGGTTTGTTACGACGTCGTCTGGGTTAATTGGTACGACGTCGTTTTGTTATTGAAATACAACGACTGGTTGTTATGTGTAGTTATGACATCTGGTTGAGAAAGCTGGTTATATTGCGATTGGTTGGTTGTGAAAGCTGGTTCTGTTGCGACTGGATATCCCAACAACTGAATATAGCTACAGTTTCCAGTCGTGAGAATTGTTAGCATCAGTCGCGAGAATTGCTCTGTATCACGAAGAACAGTTGATACGCTATAAGCACTGATCGAAGAAGCTGGGTTTCGAAGCGGTGGTAGTTTATCCTATAATGATAGATAAATACTCAGCATGACACGTGGAATTCGAATTGAACACATTGAAAATGCTGCAGATAACAGAGATATTCTCATATAAATAAGATTGAATTCGAAATCCTTGTAACTTTTGCTACAGATTTCAGGATTTGACTCTGTGAGTTACTGGGAACAAGTGCAAGAAAGCTGAAGCAATATTGGAAGAATTGAACAGAGATTAACGAAGATATAATTTGACAGTTAGAGTCAGGGATTGGAGTACTCAAGAATGATATTTCTTGAGTTATCCCGATGAAATCACATACTCTGTAGTTACTATTCTTGATTTAGAACTTGAGTTATGTGTGTCGATCCATCACAGGTAGTGGATCTTTTATGTTTGCATGACATTGCATAACATGAAGAGAATATGAATTGATTCTAATGCCCAGGACTGAGATGACCTGATTTTCGAAGTTGGAGTTAACTTCGATAGATGGATATCCATGTCAAGATCGGATACGAATCTTGATGACGTTGATGTGAAATGGAATCAATTCTGGAACGAAGAATGGAGATAGATTCATTGCATTGCATTGTAGAACTGATAGTGATTGATATGTATTTATCTATTCTATTGCATATACCTGTTAATTATACTGAGATGATTCTCACCGGAGTTTATCCGGCTGTTGTTTTGTTTTGTATATGTGCATGACAACAGGATGAAGGAACTAGTGGGAGTAAACAAGGGTAGTGAGAGATTACTACCTAGAGGAAGGGCGAGAAGCAAGAAGACTAGACACCAGCTGATAGTCTAGGTTTTGGATAGTTAATCTTAGTCTTGCTAGAATCAGGTTTTGTAATGATGGATCAAACTTGTATGAATGAATTTAGGTTGTATTAACCTTGTACAGTAAGTATTACTTATAAATAAATAGCTTTTGTGATACAAGTTGAGATCTTTAGTCTTCTGCTGTTATTTAAAAAAAAAATTTGTTACGAACCAGATTTCATGTAATAAATCCGTTTACAACAGGATGAAGGAACTAGTGGGAGTAAACAAGGGTAGTGAGAGATTACTACCTAGAGGAAGGGCGAGAAGCAAGAAGACTAGACACCAGCTGATAGTCTAGGTTTTGGATAGTTAATCTTAGTCTTGCTAGAATCAGGTTTTGTAATGATGGATCAAACTTGTATGAATGAATTTAGGTTGTATTAACCTTGTACAGTAAGTATTACTTATAAATAAATAGCTTTTGTGATACAAGTTGAGATCTTTAGTCTTCTGCTGTTATTTAAAAAAAAACTTTGTTACGAACCAGATTTCATGTAATAAATCCGTTTGGATTAACTAATCGCCCAATTAGATGAGATTAGACTAATTGTGGGAAGAGAGCCTCACAACATATGGTATCAGAGCGATGTTAAGATCTTGGATTGAACTAGATGAGTGGGGTAGATTGAGTCTTCGCAATTGAATTATTGCATGCGTGCATGATATATGTCTTACTGTTTTGAATTTATATCACTTGATTACTGTGATTAAATGGTAAGAGTATGCCGAAGAGTTATGAGAATTACATGCTCTTGAAGTGATTTGTAGCATGTATTGACTGAAGTATGAATCAGAACTCGATCTCTTGAGAAGTAGCACATTGATGTGTGCTAATCAGAGGAGGGACTGAGATTTGTTATTGATATGATGAAGAATTGTGAACAATCTCTTTGATTTTTAGATATGCCTCCTCGAAGAACAACTACCCGGCAGACAGGAAATATTCCGCGAACAGAGCAGGGTAGTACATCGACTGATACTATGAATGCAGCTGCAACTCCGATGGAAACATTGTTGAAACGATTTCAGTCTTTCAAACCATCAACCTTGACAGGGACAGAAAATGCCATAGACTGTGAGAACTGGTTGGAGGATATAGAACATTAATTCGAAGCACTAGATTATACCGATGATCGTTGGGTAAAATTGATAGTACATCAACTGCATGGTCTTGGTAAAAGCTGGTGGATAGCGACGAAGAAATCGCTTGAAAATCAGGGTACTGTGATTACTTGGACAGTATTTAGAACATCTTTCTATCAAAGATTTTTCCCCGTTTCGTATCGAAAGGATAAAGGAGCAGAATTTGCAAATTTAAGACAAGGCCAATTGATTATCGAAGAGATATAATCACTGGTGCAAGAATTGCCAAGTGAACAGAAGATCACATGCTGTTGGATCCTGTCGTGGAGGAAGATCACAAGCAAGTACACATAATCAAAGAAGAGATCAGCTGGGAAGGAAACCAGTCTAGAGCTCACAGTGTACGAATAAGCTTGGAGTATTCAAAAACAGTTGTGAACAAGAGCATATGAGAAGTGCAGCTTGGAGAAGAAGCGCAGATCAGCTCAGAACAAAGAGAAGAAAAGATCACATCAGGAGCAGATGTGTACAAGAGTAGAACAGATAAGAGGAGATCAGCTAAGAGAAACCAGCTGAGAGGAAACCAGCCGGTAGACCAGATAAGGAGCTTCGTGATAAATCAGATAAATTAGTTTGTGCAATTTCAGAATACTAGAAGACAAACTAATTTGTCTGATCGAGAAAAGAAATCCAATTTAGCAAAGGCTGCAGAGCATTAAAAGAAGAGAGCTCAAAGTCAATAAAGCATGCAATTACATGTATTGATAAAGGACATAATGTACAACTTTGTCAGAATACTTTACAATGGCTACACATTTGTGTCCAACGGATAAAATTACACAAGAGGCTTATATATCAAGAGCACAAGCAGAAGCTGGCAGCAACATGAGCGAGAAAAGAACGAAAAAAATACAAGTGCAGAAAGGCACAAAACAGAGAGCAGTGCTTAGTCGCAAGCTTACACACTCATGTGGAAGCTGATATGCAAGCTGTTCATGTGCCCAGGTGTGAGATGGTGTACATGTCGTAAGCTTCAATGAGTTATTCAAGTCGACTGCACAAACCTGGGAAGACATCAAGAGATCAGCATAGAGAGAAGCACTTTCCAGTGTGTGAAAATACATTTGAGAGTGAGCATACACTGTAAAATTCTCACACACGATTCACTCATATATTTGAGAGAGAGCTGATTAGATTAGCTGAGTGAATCACCGACAAATTCAACTTCCTATCAGTCTTTGCACAGAGACATTAAACAAGTTCATTGTAGTCTTTCTCACTAAGGCGTAAAAGAAGTGCTGGTTAGTTAGACACACATCCTGCGAGCTGGTGTGCCTTTGTGGCTAGGAGTTCTTGCAGCTCGAGGGTTGTCGGATTGGGTATGTACACAATGTGTAAGATCAAATCTTCTAGTGAATCTTTCATTAGTGGAAGAAGGGGAGACGTAGGAGATTCAGCTCCGAACTTCCATAAACAAATTGCAGCGTATTACTTTCTTTACAATTTATTACATTCACGCTTTGCCTACTTTAAACTGTGTTTAAAATCTGTTAAAATTAGCTTTCGATTTTCAGAGTATAGTCCAGATGTTTTCCGCAAGATTTTATATCTTACGTGGTCTGCCTCTTGGTGCATAAACCTTTCAAGAACACCCAACTATTTTAACTAAGAACAGATTACGTGCGATCCGGACCAGCTCGCAAAGCTGCTGGTCCAGCTCATGCGCGATCTGATTTCCTTATTGTGTGCTGCCTTTCAAATAAAATTTTTAAGCGTGTGGACGTTAATATGGTTTGTCAGTTTGGCTACTTATGAAATTTCCGACTAGTCAAAATGAAATTTACCATAATAAAATAATCACACTCAAAGGAAACATATATCAAACAAACTAGTCGATACAAGTCTTTGGATAGGTTGTGATATCTAAATTATATTTTATTACTTTCGCAATACGATGCAATTTATTACAATAGAGCCAACAGACAACAGTAATACAAGAAAATAAACCTCTAGCTAGCTAGTCCAAGTAACTCTAGAGCAAAACAAATGCGACAAATTGAGCCTTTGTTTACTCGTTGATCCTTCAGTCAATACCCGAACCTATATATTAACCTTGCAGGCACGTGCACAATTTTTCGGTTGGTTTGAGGTTCGTTCTTGACTTCCTTTCTTCTCTAGTTCCCTAGCTAAGTCTTTGAAGTAAACAAAACCTCTTTCTCAGTCTGTTATTCGATGCATGGAGGCGTCAACAAAATGGAGACGAGAGATCTGGCGATATATATGAAAGTGTTCACGTACCTGATCGATCATTCTGGGTCATGCAGTGTCGCCTAGAACAGCATCTTTTATCCTTTCAATTGTGCACTTGATCAGGCTATTGACCGTCGCTACAGATCCTAAAGAAAGCTTCGCGGTCGGGACTGAATCAACCAATATCTGAAATGCGACAGTCAGTAAAGATCCGCCGGACCCAATCTCCAGTACCCCACCTGCCTGATGATTATTTGGTCCGTCGGGGAGTATAGCGAATCCCGACGGCAAGAGGGCAACATAATCTGGGTCGCCACCGCTTAAGACAACGTTCATGGCCACAATGTCGACAGGTGCATATATCACGTATGAGCCTGCCGAATCCGTGCAACTCTCCTGCAGGATCAGCATGTTGCTTTGGCTTGTGTTTGCACTCTGCATTAAAATGAACCAAACAGTCCCCACCCTCATATGACTGCCAGTTCACCACATTTATGGCAAAGACGAAAATCAAGCTTTCAAAGGAAATGAAACTAAAAAACTTACATTAACACGGAGCAAAGAAACGGAGTTTCCAGGATCACGGCCATTGGCGATATGTGCCATTTCTTGAACGAGGCCGCCGTTTGACAGAATATCCCACTTCATTAGTTTATCATACAACAAGCAGAAGATACAGATCAGATTAAATAATTAGTACCCAAACTCAATGCGCTTACTGTTTATGCATATATACCTCACTTCTCGAATTCTCATCCCTCAAGAAATCAAAAACTCTCTTTGGTGGGACTGGAAGCCAGAATGAAGTTGCGGCACTCAGCACAATTCCAGGCGGCCTGCCTGGTTCGTCCATGCTTTTTCGAGTCAAGACTCTAACATCATCAGCACCGCTTCCGGAAAGCGTCGTCCATGCATGCGCGGTTGAAGCACCAACGCCCGTACAGAAACTCATCACCATTCTTTCAGCCAGCTTCAGCATACTCTTTCTACCCCCCGGGGATGATATCACTTCACGATAATTTTATTTCACTTTCCTTTTCCCGATCAATGTTTGTGAAAAAAGGATATAAACTAATAGAAGCACAATTAATTATAAGGCTACCTCCAATGTCACCAGCTGCAATGTTGTTTGCCATTGAACTTGCTAAACGTTCACATTGCCGGTCAAGTGTTGCAACCCAGCGTCTTGCACCAAATGCCATTCCTGATTCAACTAGAGGTTTATAGATACTATGAACAGATCCATCATCCACCTCCACATGTTCAATCCACGTAACCTAACATGATAAGGTTATTAGAGAGCCATTTTACAATCCCATGGCTGACTACGACTTTTCAGCAGGGCTCGATTCGTGGAATTGTTAAAATTTGAATAGCTAGGTTTATACCTTCGAGTAACCGTTGGGAAGTTCTTGAATCAAACAGCCTGATGGCCTTCTTCTACATCTCGACAAAGAGGTGGGTCTAAGGTTGTCCAAAGAAACATCAACAACTGCCCAAATCCCTTCCGCGTGTTGTTTGCAGTATCTAACAAAATATATTTCACGGGTCGGAACTAATGGAGACGGGACCTGGAACTCGGCTGTCATCTGAAATCACAACATTAACAACATAACGTTAAAGTTTGCTGCAGTATATGAACTAATTTCAGTAAGGAATCAATCAGATTTTTATATATGAAAAAGTTATAAATATATACCACTTGAAGAGCTCCATTATAGTTGCCTGCCACGCCGGTCGATAGTACTTCTACGGTCATCGCCCTGGACACGATACTGGAGAACACACTGGACCATTGATTCTACAATTGCAGTTACACAGTATTAATTATCGGATTATTCAATTTTCCAAGTGTGGACAAGATAGAGAGAGATAAATGCCAATAAGCTCATATTTGCTAATTAAATTAACATACCACGTCCATCAAGATCTCCACCAGATTAACATGGTTCATAATCACGACAGACGAATCCCGCGAGGCTTCAGATTTCATTCCCAATGGCTTTGGTCCAATCCCACGAGGAAAAGTTCTAACATATTCATCTTCACATAAAATCTGAACAGAACTCGTCTCAATGCTTCGAATCCACAATGGCTCTCCAGTTTGAGCCATTCGTACAAGTTCCTCCATAGCTGCTACAGCGAGCTCGATGATCATCGGCTTGTCGGCTTCGGTAGGGCCAGAAATTGACCTAAGAAGATCAGTAGCTCCATAAACCTCCCCAGCTATGCTCGTTTGTGGCACGAAATTCCCAGCTCCAAGGTCAAGTGAACGACTCGCTCCTTCTGGAAGATGAGGAGATGAGAGCATAGGTTTGCCTACATACTTTGCAGCTATTCCGAAAATCCTATCAATCTGGAAATGAAATACATAGCCTTTAAATGGAGCACGTTTCCCCATACTGATTCAGATAGTCAATCGTTAACTTCATACGAGTTACCTCTTCCCGCAAGCGGCTATTTTCTATCCTGAGTTGCTGCTCATCAAAGGACGTTTCCCCAAAGGAGGATGGGCCACCGCAGTTGGGACAAGTAGCATTACTGAGAGCTTCCTTGTACTGTAAGTTCTCTGCACGAAGCTTATCGTTCTCGGTTTTCAGAGTTGTGTTCTCATTGCGTTCATGTTGAGCCTGCATTATCACTTAAATTAACCACGTTTAGTTAAACAAAGCAATGAAACCAGTTGAACAAATAAACTGTCTCCACCTTCATCTGGGTACGCTTGTTTTGGAACCAAAATTTCACTTGCAGAGGCTCCAGCGTTAATCTCCGGCCAAGCTCTTTTCTTTGCTTGTCATCAGGATGCGGGCACTCCTTGAAATATCTGTTCAAATGTTTATTTTAATAGAAAGATCAATGAAGGTATTTTTCATAAATGTGAAATTATTGCGGTGTACTAGTTCTAACAATTCCATTTCTTGGATTTGATGCTGTGTGTGGCGATGGTATCGCTTCTTCTTGGGTCTTTCGATTGGGGTCTTGATCATCAATGGAGCCTGGAGCTTCCATTATATTGGTACCTGATTTTGCTTCATACTGATCATCTCCCCCGATTAAGTCCATTTGATTTTCTGGGGTTTTGTGCTCCATGTCCAGCAAAAGTTGGTGCCCATCAAACATGTTTTGTGGAAACATCTTCAATACTTACCTGTAATATTCTTGAAATTGAAATGCGAAATGTTTAGACAAGAACACGGAATATATATATAATACCATTGAAGAGAGAAAAAGAGTGGTCGTTATATATATATCTGTTTAATATTAACACTGACTTAATCGTGAATAATTTATTTCTCGCCCAGCTCATAAGATCTCAGAAGAAGATTAAATTAACGTGACACCAAAGATTTGCTGTGGTTGACTCTTGGCACAAAAATAATGCGTCAAAAAAATCTTGACTGGATAGAAAAATTAATTGGACAGTCGCCGGAAGTGTTCATTGAAAGTAATAAATGACGATATTCGTACGTACTGCAAGTTGAATTGAAGGGTGGATAAATGAATTTATTTTACAACAGACTAGTCATGATAAACTCTAACCTAATTATACAGAAGACCAGAATTAATTCATGGAACCTTCTGTCCTGACCAAGAATGGCGTCTTTCTCAACCCTTGAATCTCAACCAAGCAACCCTAAATAGCTCTCATGAAATGGATTTTTTCCCCTTTTTTTGTTTTTAAAGAAGCACGTTTTGGGTTGAAAGTGATTGCTGAGCTGGCAGTGTCGTTATTGGCACTGACTTTGATTTCTCGGTCTTGGCTGTCCAAACAAAATATTTGGTTTCCTTGTCCTCATATGCGGAAATACTAAATGATATTCAGAAAAAATAAATGAAAAGAAAAAGGGAAAGGCTAAAATAATACAAGAATTCTTCTTCCTGAGAAAAAAAAACACTTCTATTTTGTTTTTTTTTGTTTTTGGCAATGACTCTTGAGTAAACACTTACATTCACAGAATCTGAAATGGCACTCTTCAGTAAACGCTATATTTTTTGCAATACAAACTGGGAGGATCGTAACTCAATATCTTCTCTGCCAAAAAACATAATGAAGCTCAATATTTTCAGAGCAGAAACTTGTAACAAGAAAAACTGACGCTAAATGAACGAATGACTGTTCAGAATAAAGTTTTGAGAAGAGAATTAGAGAACTTTAATTCAGGTAAAAGGGACTCCGGGAAAGCAGCATTATTTGGACTGTGAGTAGTAATGGGAATTCAGGTTTATGGATGATGATGCATGAAACCAAGAACCTTCATTATAGAAGAATGGATGGGGATACATGTGAAGGAGATTGATTTAGTGATAGAAGAAGAAGAAGAAACATAAGTAACATATAAAAATAAGAGATGTATGAATTTAAGAATTGGTGAAAGAAGCCAAGAGAAACGGGTGGAGAAGCGATGACAGAAATAGAATTAATGCAAATAGCATTAATAATAGCGGGCCAGGTCGGATTGTTCATATTTCTTTCTTAATATCATCGGTTTTAATCTTCTTTTATCTTTGACCCAATGTTAAAAAAAAAATGAAATAAAACGTGACTTTTATGTATTGGGTTACGTTAACCGTTATCGATCAATATAAAACACCAAAGTAAAGGGGACTAAAATGATAATGTCACACATATAATAAAATATATTGATTGTTTATAATTGATGGTTGTGTTTGGTACAATAATTTATCCTAAGTTAATCAAGTCAATAATAACTTAATACATAACAATTAAATCAATAATAATAATAATAATCTATAGAATCAAATCATTTAATTAAAATTACATATTATCATTAGTATAATTGTTTATTTATATCAATTAGTTATTTTACAAGGAAAATATGTTATTTTAATTTTATTTCAAATTTAATCAATTAAATTAAATAATTTTAATTTATTACATATTATTTATATTATACTAAAAAAACTTGTATTATTTTTTCCCCTGTGCTGTATGATGGTCTCTGACATCTTGATTTATTACCATCATAATTATTTAATTTCGTGTATCGTACAATTCAACTCTTCTTCAACATAAACTTATAATTCATGCATATGCATGTATTCATAAATATAATATTCTAAAATTTTTCTGCCGATCGCACAGTGTATTTAATATTTTTTTCTCATTATTACAGTAGGTAAAAATCATCGGCTTTGTCAAGAGAGCTAAATCAGTCACCTGATACACATAAAAATGCACTGCACGATCGCATTTAATGTATATCTAAAAAGTATATTACACGATTTCTTCCTACCTTTACCATAAATGCAGCACACTTTCAAATTGATCTCATTATTTAATCACAAAATACTTCACATAAATTTTTCTATATTCGCTGGAGATACTGCAACAGCTCTTTTTATTATATAAAATTAAAATGTAGATTTTTGAATTAATGGGATCAACATTAAAATGTTATGTATATTATATCTGATGTGAAACCGAGTATGAAGCAGCGTCACAACTGGTTTTTAAAAGTGGCATTTTCTTTTTTAAATAAATCAATATAAATAGGTTGGGTTTGATTTTTATTTCGATATGAGAGTTAAAAAAACACATATTCTCTAAAATGGAGTTGACAAAAGAAACCAAAACTTGAATTTTGTACATTTTAAAATGCTTAAACTATAGGTCACTCAACCATCGAGGAATTTTTTTTAACACACCTGTTCAAAATTAAAGGAGCCAATGATATACATTATCGCCATCCTAAATATTTTTAGCATCTAGTTTTTTATATTTCAAATTATTTTTCATTTAAATTATATTGAATTTTGAATCATGTGGTAACAATTATGTTGGAACGGCCTAAATTCGAATTCAAATGTTTCTGTTATTTAACATTAACTCCTACCAAATATACATGAATGGATATAGCCTTGAGACATATCCAACTCATAATTCTATTTCTACACCAAATGCCTATGCATCTCCAGTCCATTTGCTCCAAATCTTATACCAAAAGATATATTTTCATAATATTTCATTAATTCCTATATATTAATGTTTTTTTAGTAGTTTAACAATATTTTATTATTAATATTTTAATTACTATTTTAATAAAAATTATAATATTTTGATATAAATTAAGAAACATAATTATATTAAAATAGATAAATAACTTTAATATATAAAATTTAATAGAAGATGTGATTCTGGAGGAACCGAATCTAATTGATTTATTATTCTATTAATTAATTAAATATTTTGAATCATTAAATTATTAATTATGTACATTTTAATATAAACAAAAAACATAAATATTCTTAAATATTTATTAGTATTAGTAATTAATTAATTCAATTATTTATTAATTTTATTTTTTAAAATTATTTTATATAAATATATTTTTTCAATAGTTATTTAGCATAATAAAAAAAGAGAAAAGAAAAGATAGAATTTTGGCGCAGAACAAAATTGGTGCAGAGGGTTGGACTTCATTTTGCAGCACCTAAATGGTTTTATACTTATTTCAAATTAATTACAAGTTATGTTATAAAATCAATAATATTTAAGGGGTATAGCTTAATACATGTATTATATTTCCATTTTTAAATCTCTTGATTTTAAGCCACATTTTTCTATATACACTATATTTCACTGCATCGTGTGTGCCTAATTAACTTACGTATAAAAATACATGAACCCATAGTATAACTTTTGGTTTTCCAAAAATACCCTCCATCTTATCAAACTAAATAAGGACCTTACTTTCTATAACAAATTTTTTCATCATATCTCTTATCTTCTATTATTTCAATTTCAAAAATTAATTCTATCATTTTAATTTAAAAAAACTTAAATATTCCTTTATGTCACAGCCGATTAGTATATCATCACACTTCCTTAAAGTGGTCCACGTTCGTAGATATAGTATATGAAACAAAAAAACTATTCTTCGAATCATCCTTTAGCCCACGATAATAATGCTGCTTAAATGCGAATATTCCCATAACCAAATTAGTTCATACATTTTTCTATTTTCATTTTTAGATTGGATGGCATGTTATGATATTGTAGCTGACTTGAATCCTAAGTTGCACGAACATAAAAAAGTATAAAATTGAGACACATTTATCATATTCTCAATATTACAGTTAAAAGATCGATGTAACAACTTCCTTTGTCCTATTAATCTGCCAGACCTTCTTAAAGATTTTTTTTTTGTCTATATTTGAAAATTTTTCCTATCACAAACTTTAAATCTGACTATATAAAATTTAATAGTTCGAAGTATAATCACTTCAACATGCATGCCGCAGGTAAATGCGAGATTACAATTGAATATATAATGTAAAAATAAGACATGATTAGTAGAAAAATAATGTTGTATCGACTGTTATCTACACATTGAATCAGAAAATTAGTTATGTTTTTAGCAAAGAAAATCAATTATTTTTTAATAATAGAGAGTAAAGATTTTGGTTTCTGAACAATGGTACATAGCCCATTAGTTTTTATCTTTTATACTATTTATCAGCCCAAAAGTATGCCATAGGTCTGTACTCCCAATTTTTGGTTTCTTGGCCCCTAGCTGTTGGAACCAAATATTATGATTTACGCAGTCTGTCAAATTTGAATAATATTATCCTCACTCGTTCAATATTATTAACGAAGTTTATGAGAAATCAAATATTCAAACCGAACCTAACAACTTGTCTCTTTTTACATGGCCCTTCCTCGAAGGAATGTTGCACAAACAATAATATAACAAATTTGAAAATATGATGAAATCTGAGTCTGATCTCAGATTATCTCACAACTCACGCTGCTATATTACACAACTTGTCTACATATTTTTAGTGGGCATCGGAAGGACATTTGTTCGGCACGAGGATTCTTGTATTTTGATTCAGATTTTCTTGAAGCTCCGAGTACCTACACAACTTCGATTTTAGCCGGATTGGTGCTGCCTTCTCCGACGAGTCTGGATTTCGATTTTGCTGCTCTTGATGCTCTTGACGAATTGGACTTTGGTGAGGAAGTAGATTTCGATTTCTTCCGTCTCTGCTTTTTCTTGATAGCGGGCAGTTCAGCAGGCGGTATGTCTTTCAACGTCTCAGAACCGGACTGCTGCCTCGCGGATTCTCCATAATCTGTCAACAAGTTGAAAACGAATACATCATTTGATCAGTGCTTTTTCAGTCCAAATTACATGGTATCGAAATAGATCATCCACTCCATAAATTCTGACATGGTAGCTGATACAAATAATATGATTAGGACATATAAAACTCATGTTTCAATTAGCTAAAGCTAATGAAAAATGCACAATGGATTGCTATCCATTTTCAGATCTTAGTTGCCTAAAGAAAAAAAGAGATTCAATGCTCAAATTCTTGGACAGATCCAATCAGCATTAAAGCATTGAGCAGGGGCTTGCTCATGATGCATAGGACAATTTTTTACCATTTTCCAGTGTAAAAATGAAACCGTGATATATTTTTATTCTTGCTTGAGCAGGGGCTTTGCTCAAGATGAATAAATCCACATATCAACTGTGCTCCTCCCTTGAATTATGGAGCACTATTAGTAATAACTCAAACAACTCAATGAATTTGAAGAAACTATACAAGAGCATTAAAACCAGAAAGGAGTGTCAACAACTAAACTAACCTTGAGATGACCATGGAGAAAGTGCGGAGCCCGAATTGCCAATCGACGTAGTTGTGAAATCAGGTACTGTCCTGAATTCATTCATCTACGGATCGATGAAACAGATCTACGAGTCAAAGGTTTTCCAATCTATAAACTATCTGAATAAGTGGACAAGATGAAGTTAAGTGATCAACGTACCCAACTAGGTGCACTCCCAGAAGGGCCATCCCACCCAATATGTGCCACATGCTTAACATCTGTTGGGTACCCGATCTCAATCTCCCGCTCCTTCACAACTTCAAAACCATGTTGTTTTTCGCTTAATAATAAGAATGATCACAAAACAAATGTCTTGGTAGAAAAATGACCCGCAATAACTATAACTATTGGCAAGATGAAGCACATAGGTACATAGGTCTTGCTTGGGGACTATTTCTTGTATTAGGGTGATCGAAACACATATTTTTACTGCTGGGTCCACCTCTAGGGAAATTGTGTCAAACAACACAAGATGTCGAGGAACCATTTAACAGAATAGATCTGGGGGGCTTACCAAAGATTTGAGATATGCCATATTTGAATCCTTTGTAAATCCCTTTTATTTTTGTTCCCATTATGGTAAGTGTGAAACTCCAATAAAGCCGCTCTATTTTAAGATATGGAGAACAATGAAGGGGAACGAACCGCCAAATGTAAGAACTCTCTGCCTATGACAAATGCAAACGCATCTCCAGATCGTTAATCAATCATTCACCATTTTCACATCTCAAAATTTGAGCAAGCAAAAAGAAATGAATTTGACATCAAAGTGAATAGGAGATTAGCTTTAGCAATCACCTTAAACAAACGCTAAATTTGATTAAAATAAACATAGAGGAATTGCATAAAGACATGAAAATATGACTTTTGTTTTCAGTTTACCCAATGAAAAAATGAAACATGTACCTTATAATCCAGCAACAGAAATGACACAGGGAGAAAGGAGATTCAACGGGGAAGCTTCTTCTCCTCTCCTCCTGCTCACAATCGCCATAATCAAGATGAGCATGCATGCAGTTTCAGACCAAATTCCAATGAAAAAAGGAGAATCTACAAATAAAAATATACGGGTATGGAAGAAAAGGCAGGAAAATGTGGATTCTTGGGAATTTCAGAGGCGTGATCAACTGTGCTCGGCATCAAGGGGCCGGGCTATGGGTTTTTTGGAGGAGAGTAAAGAAGAGAGAAAGAAGAAACCGATGAAGAATAAGAAGAGAGAGAGGGGGCACCAGCAAATCTCCCTCAAAAGGGGGCGGGGAGAGAGAAGCTGCCGAGATGATGACAGTAATATATGTCACAACAAATATTATCAAATGATGTCGATAAAATGTCCCTTAGAATACATGAACGTGTACCTTTTTTTTTTTTTTTTTTATCGAGATTGTTTAATATTAAACCTATAGTTATTTATCTAACCCTGATTTATAGGCATGAAGTTCGAAAATTTATCTGAATTCTGAAACCCATATAATGGGTAGCAGCTTCCTGGTCAAAGAGGAAAAAAGATTCCAATGATAGGAAAGTACAGACATATATAATGACAAGTAGACCTCCATCACATCCATGTAATTCTGTAAACCAGAGTTATGATCCACCATTAAAATGGAAAGTAATAGAGAATAAATTTGTGAATTTATCTTAAAATATTGAAGCATCTCATCTCTTATGAAGAATGATGGAATGAATAATAAATGTACTATTTCTGTTATGTGTTCCTTGTCTAACAGATCCATATGATGTGATAATATATATATAGGTCTTTATATTACTACACAATGCTGATACTGCGGACACCTACTATACATTTATGTGGGTATCTGATAATATGACAGCATCAAAAAATGCCACAACACCAAGTGTCCACAAAATATCAGTTTTCTTATACTACGTCCATTTGAAATTGATACATTTTATAAATTATGGTTTATAATATATTGATTTCCGAGCTTGTCGTTCCAAAAAACGGTACATCTGCTGGAATAATGCTCTTCTTGCTTATAATGATTATATCAAACATCATTAAGAAAAAAATAAAAAATAAATAAACCAGAAAAAATATTCTCTGATAT
The DNA here is from genome assembly GCA_001598015.1 of Dorcoceras hygrometricum. Classification (NCBI taxonomy): domain Eukaryota; kingdom Viridiplantae; phylum Streptophyta; class Magnoliopsida; order Lamiales; family Gesneriaceae; genus Dorcoceras; species Dorcoceras hygrometricum. Next base: position 386,803 of record KV003152.1, on the reverse strand, counting down.
CTCATTTACGGATATACAGCACATATGCCAGTTAGACAGACCTGTTATTATTAAATAATATAATAATATACTCGGAGCTTTGTTTCATTGTTGGAAGCACGTTTCTGTACCTCGTTAATTCGAGCGCAATATTCCAAAAAACGTAGTGCTGCATTTGCTTCAAATTAAGAATAGATCGATTTTCATATTTGGGTTCGATTTTTAGGCAGCCTGGGACTCGGAGAATGAACTAATTTGGATAGAAATTGGGATCGGTTTGGATCCTGAAACAGAACGGCCGGATTTTAGTGACTATCATTATTTTGAATACAATTAGATAATATTTGTTACTGTTAATATATGGTAATATATGATTAATAATAAATGATATGTTTATAAATTTGATTTAGTTTGATGGGAGTAATGTTTGATAAGAATAATATATTTAGTTTGATGGATTAATTTGGAATAAAGTGTTAAAATATATTCTTAACCTTTGTAAAAAATTGATAAATTTAATGAAAAGAAAATGATGAAAGATACATACTGTGAGTTTATATTAATGATTTGATTCATATGATATTAATAATTAAAAATTTAATTGATATAAAATAAATATGTAATGATTTGATCGATACGAGATTATTATTATAGCCGAATATGAGATCTAATAGGATTATGATATCCTTATTAACACTGGATTGCGAGGGTAACGATCCCTAGAGGTATTAAAAATATTTTGAAAATCAATATATAGTTGCATTGGCCAATAATCTTAATATTTAGATTAGATCATTCAAAAGCATGATACAGGCATGCAAGGAACAAAAGCTGCAAAAATTATATTACGAATCATTCAAGAAAACTTAGTGTTTGTGACTAATATTCAATAAATGTGGAAATAAAATATAATTACGCATTTTTATCCGTAATTTAGTCAAACAAACCAAGCATGTCACTCTTATAAACATCATTTTTCTATCCAACCCAACCATTAAATAATCATATCATTTATTATTAATACTATCATGACATATTTCATCCAGCGAGACAAACAGTGACTTAGATAAAAATGTTATATATTATATATTAAAAATTATATACGAGATAATGTTATAGTTTTATATTAATCATTTCATTTAGACCCGGCAGAGAATGCTGTAGAAGCAGACCAACAGATTGCTTCACACGTGTGTGGTCCGTTGTCATAATAATAATTTATTAACAAGCAACTATAATTAATTTAATAAACACCAAAAAAGCAGGATAATATTTCGTGTTTGACCTATAAATTTTTGGTACGACCTCCTAGTAAATAGGACATACTAAAAAACTCAAATATATTCTCAACAACATAACAAAATAATCCAATATAAACCAAGCATCGTAACAACAAAATTTAAACAAAATATCATAGAACCGATGAGGCTCGATAAATACATAATATGACTACTCAAAAATTACCCGGTACAAAACCAATTACAAATATGTACATATAATATTTGGGAGACAACAACTCAAACATGTACCCAAAACAGATGAGTCCACTCTCAATTACTCTCATACTTTCTGACACCTCGTCTCTATCATATTTAGTAGAATGACATGTACTACATGCCATGTCTACACATAAAAGACGCGACAGTCCCTTTCGGGTCAGTAATCCGAGTACGAAACTTCAGCAAAATCACAACGTAAGATATAAAAATGCAATGAAGCATTAATTAATACATGCACATGTACAAGATATTTTGTTATCAAGTAAAAAATCGATAATAACAATCATATCACACGCTCGAATTGGTTCATCTTCAATGGACTGTCATGGGATATGGATCAACCATCGAAGTCAGCAACTACCTAAGCCAGACATAATCGAGGTGTCCAAAAATCCTCATGATACACATCATAATATCATATACAGATCTCAACCAATATACACGATTATCAATAACAAATAGCCTTAATATGATGTGTTCAGTATCATTGATGTTGCTGACTAATAAAAAATATGTGTTGACAACATAAATATTGAATTTTATTTTGCACATCAATTACTAACTGATGATATGCAAATCAACATATAATATCACGTAAATCAACAAATAACAATTAATCATATACAATATCATCACACGTCTCTGCAGACATCCGTAAAGATAATTGATCTCCACGTACCTCAATCCAATAATTATCACTAAGTTATATCCTCAAAAAACTCTTGATCACTCAAATTTAGACAGATAACCTAAATATTCATTCAAATTACCTTAAATAATATAAATCTCAAATAATCATCTAAAACCAACATGCTTTCTAATTCACTCATTCTCGCTATAAATTTCTCAAATCTTATTATTCGATTGAAATATCTGAAATCACCTATTTATGATGGCATATAGTCATTTTAACCTACACGAGATCATACAATGAAATTTTCAAATTATTTTCCTAATATTGTCAATTGTACATTTATTATCCAAAATTCAAGTGTTATTATCATTAGTATTATGTTTTACAAACAATTTAGTCCAATAGCCATCATATTACTCCCAAAAACAAAGTTCTAACAAGGCCTTCAGTTGTAACGAAATTAGCGCAGTTTCAGTTTTTACACAAGAAACAAAAATCTACAATTACATCACAAAAACCATTTGAATATAAATCATACACCAAATACAATAAAATTGGTGTCTTCTACCCACTTAAGGTATTTTGATTGTTACGAGTAGAAATGGATAAAAATACATCTGAATGATTAAATTTATGATCAGATTCATATAATATATGAAAGGTTATAGTGTACGTAGAAAGGGATATTATCGTGACAAAAAAGGCAAGAAAGATGGGTGGCATCGTATATTCAATTTCCAGAGCAAAAGGAAGCAAATACAACACCATCACCACATTCATTCAATGTTGAGCTTGTTTATTCATTACTAAAATCAAAACAAAAGCTGCAGTAAGACTAAATTTCTAGGCATCACAGGTCTCATCAGATTCGAGAGAGGCCAGAACTAAATCAGGTTGAGCAGATTTGAGCGAGCCTTAAACAAACGCTAAATTTGATTAAAATAAACATAGAGGAATTGCATAAAGACATGAAATATGACTTTTGTTTTCAGTTTACCCAATGAAAAAATGAAACATGTACCTTATAATCCAGCAACAGAAATGACACAGGGAGAAAGGAGATTCAACGGGGAAGCTTCTTCTCCTCTCCTCCTGCTCACAATCGCCATAATCAAGATGAGCATGCATGCAGTTTCAGACCAAATTCCAATGAAAAAAGGAGAATCTACAAATAAAAATATACGGGTATGGAAGAAAAGGCAGGAAAATGTGGATTCTTGGGAATTTCAGAGGCGTGATCAACTGTGCTCGGCATCAAGGGGCCGGGCTATGGGTTTTTTGGAGGAGAGTAAAGAAGAGAGAAAGAAGAAACCGATGAAGAATAAGAAGAGAGAGAGGGGGCACCAGCAAATCTCCCTCAAAAGGGGGCGGGGAGAGAGAAGCTGCCGAGATGATGACAGTAATATATGTCACAACAAATATTATCAAATGATGTCGATAAAATGTCCCTTAGAATACATGAACGTGTACCTTTTTTTTTTTTTTTTTTATCGAGATTGTTTAATATTAAACCTATAGTTATTTATCTAACCCTGATTTATAGGCATGAAGTTCGAAAATTTATCTGAATTCTGAAACCCATATAATGGGTAGCAGCTTCCTGGTCAAAGAGGAAAAAAGATTCCAATGATAGGAAAGTACAGACATATATAATGACAAGTAGACCTCCATCACATCCATGTAATTCTGTAAACCAGAGTTATGATCCACCATTAAAATGGAAAGTAATAGAGAATAAATTTGTGAATTTATCTTAAAATATTGAAGCATCTCATCTCTTATGGAAGAATGATGGAATGAATAATAAATGTACTATTTCTGTTATGTGTTCCTTGTCTAACAGATCCATATGATGTGATAATATATATATAGGTCTTTATATTACTACACAATGCTGATACTGCGGACATCTACTATACATCTATGTGGGTATCTGATAATGTGACAGCATCAGAAAATATCACATCACCAAGTGTCCACAAAATATCAGTTTTCTTATACTATGTCCATTTGAAATCGATACATTTTATAAATTATGGTTTATAATATATTGATTTCCGAGCTTGTCGTTCCCAAAAATGGTACATCCGCTGGAATAATGCTCTTTCTCGCTTATAATGATTATATCAAACATCATTAAGAAAAAAATAAAAAATAAATAAACCAGAAAAAATATTCTCTGATATCTCATTTACGGATATACAGCCCATATGCCAGTTAGGCAGACCTGTTATTATTAATAATATAATAATACACACGGAGCTTTGTTTCATTGTTGGAAGCACGTTTCTGTACCTCGTTAATTCGAGCGCAATATTCCAAAAAACGTAGTGCTGCATTTGCTTCAAATTAAGAATAGATCGATTTTCATATTTGGGTTCGATTTTTAGGCAGCCTGGGACTCGGAGAATGAACTAATTTGGATAGAAATTGGGATCGGTTCAGATCCTGAAACAGAACGGCCGGATTTTAGTGACTATCATTATTTTGAATACAATTAGATAATATTTGTTACTGTTAATATATGGTAATATATGATTAATAATAAATGATATGTTTATAAATTTGATTTAGTTTGATGGGAGTAATGTTTGATAAGAATAATATATTTAGTTTGATGGATTAATTTGGAATAAAGTGTTAAAATATATTCTTAACCTTTGTAAAAAATTGATAAATTTAATGAAAAGAAAATGATGAAAGATACATACTGTGAGTTTATATTAATGATTTGATTCATATGATATTAATAATTAAAAATTTAATTGATATAAAATAAATATGTAATGATTTGATCGATACGAGATTATTATTATAGCCGAATATGAGATCTAATAGGATTATGATATCCTTATTAACACTGGATTGCGAGGGTAACGATCCCTAGAGGTATTAAAAATATTTTGAAAATCAATATATAGTTGCATTGGCCAATAATCTTAATATTTAGATTAGATCATTCAAAAGCATGATACAGGCATGCAAGGAACAAAAGCTGCAAAAATTATATTACGAATCATTCAAGAAAACTTAGTGTTTGTGACTAATATTCAATAAATGTGGAAATAAAATATAATTACGCATTTTTATCCGTAATTTAGTCAAACAAACCAAGCATGTCACTCTTATAAACATCATTTTTCTATCCAACCCAACCATTAAATAATCATATCATTTATTATTAATACTATCATGACATATTTCATCCAGCGAGACAAACAGTGACTTAGATAAAAATGTTATATATTATATATTAAAAATTATATACGAGATAATGTTATAGTTTTATATTAATCATTTCATTTAGACCCGGCAGAGAATGCTGTAGAAGCAGACCAACAGATTGCTTCACACGTGTGTGGTCCGTTGTCATAATAATAATTTATTAACAAGCAACTATAATTAATTTAATAAACACCAAAAAAGCAGGATAATATTTCGTGTTTGACCTATAAATTTTTGGTACGACCTCCTAGTAAATAGGACATACTAAAAAACTCAAATATATTCTCAACAACATAACAAAATAATCCAATATAAACCAAGCATCGTAACAACAAAATTTAAACAAAATATCATAGAACCGATGAGGCTCGATAAATACATAATATGACTACTCAAAAATTACCCGGTACAAAACCAATTACAAATATGTACATATAATATTTGGGAGACAACAACTCAAACATGTACCCAAAACAGATGAGTCCACTCTCAATTACTCTCATACTTTCTGACACCTCGTCTCTATCATATTTAGTAGAATGACATGTACTACATGCCATGTCTACACATAAAAGACGCGACAGTCCCTTTCGGGTCAGTAATCCGAGTACGAAACTTCAGCAAAATCACAACGTAAGATATAAAAATGCAATGAAGCATTAATTAATACATGCACATGTACAAGATATTTTGTTATCAAGTAAAAAATCGATAATAACAATCATATCACACGCTCGAATTGGTTCATCTTCAATGGACTGTCATGGGATATGGATCAACCATCGAAGTCAGCAACTACCTAAGCCAGACATAATCGAGGTGTCCAAAAATCCTCATGATACACATCATAATATCATATACAGATCTCAACCAATATACACGATTATCAATAACAAATAGCCTTAATATGATGTGTTCAGTATCATTGATGTTGCTGACTAATAAAAAATATGTGTTGACAACATAAATATTGAATTTTATTTTGCACATCAATTACTAACTGATGATATGCAAATCAACATATAATATCACGTAAATCAACAAATAACAATTAATCATATACAATATCATCACACGTCTCTGCAGACATCCGTAAAGATAATTGATCTCCACGTACCTCAATCCAATAATTATCACTAAGTTATATCCTCAAAAAACTCTTGATCACTCAAATTTAGACAGATAACCTAAATATTCATTCAAATTACCTTAAATAATATAAATCTCAAATAATCATCTAAAACCAACATGCTTTCTAATTCACTCATTCTCGCTATAAATTTCTCAAATCTTATTATTCGATTGAAATATCTGAAATCACCTATTTATGATGGCATATAGTCATTTTAACCTACACGAGATCATACAATGAAATTTTCAAATTATTTTCCTAATATTGTCAATTGTACATTTATTATCCAAAATTCAAGTGTTATTATCATTAGTATTATGTTTTACAAACAATTTAGTCCAATAGCCATCATATTACTCCCAAAAACAAAGTTCTAACAAGGCCTTCAGTTGTAACGAAATTAGCGCAGTTTCAGTTTTTACACAAGAAACAAAAATCTACAATTACATCACAAAAACCATTTGAATATAAATCATACACCAAATACAATAAAATTGGTGTCTTCTACCCACTTAAGGTATTTTGATTGTTACGAGTAGAAATGGATAAAAATACATCTGAATGATTAAATTTATGATCAGATTCATATAATATATGAAAGGTTATAGTGTACGTAGAAAGGGATATTATCGTGACAAAAAAGGCAAGAAAGATGGGTGGCATCGTATATTCAATTTCCAGAGCAAAAGGAAGCAAATACAACACCATCACCACATTCATTCAATGTTGAGCTTGTTTATTCATTACTAAAATCAAAACAAAAGCTGCAGTAAGACTAAATTTCTAGGCATCACAGGTCTCATCAGATTCGAGAGAGGCCAGAACTAAATCAGGTTGAGCAGATTTGAGCGAGCCTTAAACAAACGCTAAATTTGATTAAAATAAACATAGAGGAATTGCATAAAGACATGAAATATGACTTTTGTTTTCAGTTTACCCAATGAAAAAATGAAACATGTACCTTATAATCCAGCAACAGAAATGACACAGGGAGAAAGGAGATTCAACGGGGAAGCTTCTTCTCCTCTCCTCCTGCTCACAATCGCCATAATCAAGATGAGCATGCATGCAGTTTCAGACCAAATTCCAATGAAAAAAGGAGAATCTACAAATAAAAATATACGGGTATGGAAGAAAAGGCAGGAAAATGTGGATTCTTGGGAATTTCAGAGGCGTGATCAACTGTGCTCGGCATCAAGGGGCCGGGCTATGGGTTTTTTGGAGGAGAGTAAAGAAGAGAGAAAGAAGAAACCGATGAAGAATAAGAAGAGAGAGAGGGGGCACCAGCAAATCTCCCTCAAAAGGGGGCGGGGAGAGAGAAGCTGCCGAGATGATGACAGTAATATATGTCACAACAAATATTATCAAATGATGTCGATAAAATGTCCCTTAGAATACATGAACGTGTACCTTTTTTTTTTTTTTTTTTATCGAGATTGTTTAATATTAAACCTATAGTTATTTATCTAACCCTGATTTATAGGCATGAAGTTCGAAAATTTATCTGAATTCTGAAACCCATATAATGGGTAGCAGCTTCCTGGTCAAAGAGGAAAAAAGATTCCAATGATAGGAAAGTACAGACATATATAATGACAAGTAGACCTCCATCACATCCATGTAATTCTGTAAACCAGAGTTATGATCCACCATTAAAATGGAAAGTAATAGAGAATAAATTTGTGAATTTATCTTAAAATATTGAAGCATCTCATCTCTTATGGAAGAATGATGGAATGAATAATAAATGTACTATTTCTGTTATGTGTTCCTTGTCTAACAGATCCATATGATGTGATAATATATATATAGGTCTTTATATTACTACACAATGCTGATACTGCGGACATCTACTATACATCTATGTGGGTATCTGATAATGTGACAGCATCAGAAAATATCACATCACCAAGTGTCCACAAAATATCAGTTTTCTTATACTATGTCCATTTGAAATCGATACATTTTATAAATTATGGTTTATAATATATTGATTTCCGAGCTTGTCGTTCCCAAAAATGGTACATCCGCTGGAATAATGCTCTTTCTCGCTTATAATGATTATATCAAACATCATTAAGAAAAAAATAAAAAATAAATAAACCAGAAAAAATATTCTCTGATATCTCATTTACGGATATACAGCCCATATGCCAGTTAGGCAGACCTGTTATTATTAATAATATAATAATACACACGGAGCTTTGTTTCATTGTTGGAAGCACGTTTCTGTACCTCGTTAATTCGAGCGCAATATTCCAAAAAACGTAGTGCTGCATTTGCTTCAAATTAAGAATAGATCGATTTTCATATTTGGGTTCGATTTTTAGGCAGCCTGGGACTCGGAGAATGAACTAATTTGGATAGAAATTGGGATCGGTTCAGATCCTGAAACAGAACGGCCGGATTTTAGTGACTATCATTATTTTGAATACAATTAGATAATATTTGTTACTGTTAATATATGGTAATATATGATTAATAATAAATGATATGTTTATAAATTTGATTTAGTTTGATGGGAGTAATGTTTGATAAGAATAATATATTTAGTTTGATGGATTAATTTGGAATAAAGTGTTAAAATATATTCTTAACCTTTGTAAAAAATTGATAAATTTAATGAAAAGAAAATGATGAAAGATACATACTGTGAGTTTATATTAATGATTTGATTCATATGATATTAATAATTAAAAATTTAATTGATATAAAATAAATATGTAATGATTTGATCGATACGAGATTATTATTATAGCCGAATATGAGATCTAATAGGATTATGATATCCTTATTAACACTGGATTGCGAGGGTAACGATCCCTAGAGGTATTAAAAATATTTTGAAAATCAATATATAGTTGCATTGGCCAATAATCTTAATATTTAGATTAGATCATTCAAAAGCATGATACAGGCATGCAAGGAACAAAAGCTGCAAAAATTATATTACGAATCATTCAAGAAAACTTAGTGTTTGTGACTAATATTCAATAAATGTGGAAATAAAATATAATTACGCATTTTTATCCGTAATTTAGTCAAACAAACCAAGCATGTCACTCTTATAAACATCATTTTTCTATCCAACCCAACCATTAAATAATCATATCATTTATTATTAATACTATCATGACATATTTCATCCAGCGAGACAAACAGTGACTTAGATAAAAATGTTATATATTATATATTAAAAATTATATACGAGATAATGTTATAGTTTTATATTAATCATTTCATTTAGACCCGGCAGAGAATGCTGTAGAAGCAGACCAACAGATTGCTTCACACGTGTGTGGTCCGTTGTCATAATAATAATTTATTAACAAGCAACTATAATTAATTTAATAAACACCAAAAAAGCAGGATAATATTTCGTGTTTGACCTATAAATTTTTGGTACGACCTCCTAGTAAATAGGACATACTAAAAAACTCAAATATATTCTCAACAACATAACAAAATAATCCAATATAAACCAAGCATCGTAACAACAAAATTTAAACAAAATATCATAGAACCGATGAGGCTCGATAAATACATAATATGACTACTCAAAAATTACCCGGTACAAAACCAATTACAAATATGTACATATAATATTTGGGAGACAACAACTCAAACATGTACCCAAAACAGATGAGTCCACTCTCAATTACTCTCATACTTTCTGACACCTCGTCTCTATCATATTTAGTAGAATGACATGTACTACATGCCATGTCTACACATAAAAGACGCGACAGTCCCTTTCGGGTCAGTAATCCGAGTACGAAACTTCAGCAAAATCACAACGTAAGATATAAAAATGCAATGAAGCATTAATTAATACATGCACATGTACAAGATATTTTGTTATCAAGTAAAAAATCGATAATAACAATCATATCACACGCTCGAATTGGTTCATCTTCAATGGACTGTCATGGGATATGGATCAACCATCGAAGTCAGCAACTACCTAAGCCAGACATAATCGAGGTGTCCAAAAATCCTCATGATACACATCATAATATCATATACAGATCTCAACCAATATACACGATTATCAATAACAAATAGCCTTAATATGATGTGTTCAGTATCATTGATGTTGCTGACTAATAAAAAATATGTGTTGACAACATAAATATTGAATTTTATTTTGCACATCAATTACTAACTGATGATATGCAAATCAACATATAATATCACGTAAATCAACAAATAACAATTAATCATATACAATATCATCACACGTCTCTGCAGACATCCGTAAAGATAATTGATCTCCACGTACCTCAATCCAATAATTATCACTAAGTTATATCCTCAAAAAACTCTTGATCACTCAAATTTAGACAGATAACCTAAATATTCATTCAAATTACCTTAAATAATATAAATCTCAAATAATCATCTAAAACCAACATGCTTTCTAATTCACTCATTCTCGCTATAAATTTCTCAAATCTTATTATTCGATTGAAATATCTGAAATCACCTATTTATGATGGCATATAGTCATTTTAACCTACACGAGATCATACAATGAAATTTTCAAATTATTTTCCTAATATTGTCAATTGTACATTTATTATCCAAAATTCAAGTGTTATTATCATTAGTATTATGTTTTACAAACAATTTAGTCCAATAGCCATCATATTACTCCCAAAAACAAAGTTCTAACAAGGCCTTCAGTTGTAACGAAATTAGCGCAGTTTCAGTTTTTACACAAGAAACAAAAATCTACAATTACATCACAAAAACCATTTGAATATAAATCATACACCAAATACAATAAAATTGGTGTCTTCTACCCACTTAAGGTATTTTGATTGTTACGAGTAGAAATGGATAAAAATACATCTGAATGATTAAATTTATGATCAGATTCATATAATATATGAAAGGTTATAGTGTACGTAGAAAGGGATATTATCGTGACAAAAAAGGCAAGAAAGATGGGTGGCATCGTATATTCAATTTCCAGAGCAAAAGGAAGCAAATACAACACCATCACCACATTCATTCAATGTTGAGCTTGTTTATTCATTACTAAAATCAAAACAAAAGCTGCAGTAAGACTAAATTTCTAGGCATCACAGGTCTCATCAGATTCGAGAGAGGCCAGAACTAAATCAGGTTGAGCAGATTTGAGCGAGCCTTAAACAAACGCTAAATTTGATTAAAATAAACATAGAGGAATTGCATAAAGACATGAAATATGACTTTTGTTTTCAGTTTACCCAATGAAAAAATGAAACATGTACCTTATAATCCAGCAACAGAAATGACACAGGGAGAAAGGAGATTCAACGGGGAAGCTTCTTCTCCTCTCCTCCTGCTCACAATCGCCATAATCAAGATGAGCATGCATGCAGTTTCAGACCAAATTCCAATGAAAAAAGGAGAATCTACAAATAAAAATATACGGGTATGGAAGAAAAGGCAGGAAAATGTGGATTCTTGGGAATTTCAGAGGCGTGATCAACTGTGCTCGGCATCAAGGGGCCGGGCTATGGGTTTTTTGGAGGAGAGTAAAGAAGAGAGAAAGAAGAAACCGATGAAGAATAAGAAGAGAGAGAGGGGGCACCAGCAAATCTCCCTCAAAAGGGGGCGGGGAGAGAGAAGCTGCCGAGATGATGACAGTAATATATGTCACAACAAATATTATCAAATGATGTCGATAAAATGTCCCTTAGAATACATGAACGTGTACCTTTTTTTTTTTTTTTTTTATCGAGATTGTTTAATATTAAACCTATAGTTATTTATCTAACCCTGATTTATAGGCATGAAGTTCGAAAATTTATCTGAATTCTGAAACCCATATAATGGGTAGCAGCTTCCTGGTCAAAGAGGAAAAAAGATTCCAATGATAGGAAAGTACAGACATATATAATGACAAGTAGACCTCCATCACATCCATGTAATTCTGTAAACCAGAGTTATGATCCACCATTAAAATGGAAAGTAATAGAGAATAAATTTGTGAATTTATCTTAAAATATTGAAGCATCTCATCTCTTATGGAAGAATGATGGAATGAATAATAAATGTACTATTTCTGTTATGTGTTCCTTGTCTAACAGATCCATATGATGTGATAATATATATATAGGTCTTTATATTACTACACAATGCTGATACTGCGGACATCTACTATACATCTATGTGGGTATCTGATAATGTGACAGCATCAGAAAATATCACATCACCAAGTGTCCACAAAATATCAGTTTTCTTATACTATGTCCATTTGAAATCGATACATTTTATAAATTATGGTTTATAATATATTGATTTCCGAGCTTGTCGTTCCCAAAAATGGTACATCCGCTGGAATAATGCTCTTTCTCGCTTATAATGATTATATCAAACATCATTAAGAAAAAAATAAAAAATAAATAAACCAGAAAAAATATTCTCTGATATCTCATTTACGGATATACAGCCCATATGCCAGTTAGGCAGACCTGTTATTATTAATAATATAATAATACACACGGAGCTTTGTTTCATTGTTGGAAGCACGTTTCTGTACCTCGTTAATTCGAGCGCAATATTCCAAAAAACGTAGTGCTGCATTTGCTTCAAATTAAGAATAGATCGATTTTCATATTTGGGTTCGATTTTTAGGCAGCCTGGGACTCGGAGAATGAACTAATTTGGATAGAAATTGGGATCGGTTCAGATCCTGAAACAGAACGGCCGGATTTTAGTGACTATCATTATTTTGAATACAATTAGATAATATTTGTTACTGTTAATATATGGTAATATATGATTAATAATAAATGATATGTTTATAAATTTGATTTAGTTTGATGGGAGTAATGTTTGATAAGAATAATATATTTAGTTTGATGGATTAATTTGGAATAAAGTGTTAAAATATATTCTTAACCTTTGTAAAAAATTGATAAATTTAATGAAAAGAAAATGATGAAAGATACATACTGTGAGTTTATATTAATGATTTGATTCATATGATATTAATAATTAAAAATTTAATTGATATAAAATAAATATGTAATGATTTGATCGATACGAGATTATTATTATAGCCGAATATGAGATCTAATAGGATTATGATATCCTTATTAACACTGGATTGCGAGGGTAACGATCCCTAGAGGTATTAAAAATATTTTGAAAATCAATATATAGTTGCATTGGCCAATAATCTTAATATTTAGATTAGATCATTCAAAAGCATGATACAGGCATGCAAGGAACAAAAGCTGCAAAAATTATATTACGAATCATTCAAGAAAACTTAGTGTTTGTGACTAATATTCAATAAATGTGGAAATAAAATATAATTACGCATTTTTATCCGTAATTTAGTCAAACAAACCAAGCATGTCACTCTTATAAACATCATTTTTCTATCCAACCCAACCATTAAATAATCATATCATTTATTATTAATACTATCATGACATATTTCATCCAGCGAGACAAACAGTGACTTAGATAAAAATGTTATATATTATATATTAAAAATTATATACGAGATAATGTTATAGTTTTATATTAATCATTTCATTTAGACCCGGCAGAGAATGCTGTAGAAGCAGACCAACAGATTGCTTCACACGTGTGTGGTCCGTTGTCATAATAATAATTTATTAACAAGCAACTATAATTAATTTAATAAACACCAAAAAAGCAGGATAATATTTCGTGTTTGACCTATAAATTTTTGGTACGACCTCCTAGTAAATAGGACATACTAAAAAACTCAAATATATTCTCAACAACATAACAAAATAATCCAATATAAACCAAGCATCGTAACAACAAAATTTAAACAAAATATCATAGAACCGATGAGGCTCGATAAATACATAATATGACTACTCAAAAATTACCCGGTACAAAACCAATTACAAATATGTACATATAATATTTGGGAGACAACAACTCAAACATGTACCCAAAACAGATGAGTCCACTCTCAATTACTCTCATACTTTCTGACACCTCGTCTCTATCATATTTAGTAGAATGACATGTACTACATGCCATGTCTACACATAAAAGACGCGACAGTCCCTTTCGGGTCAGTAATCCGAGTACGAAACTTCAGCAAAATCACAACGTAAGATATAAAAATGCAATGAAGCATTAATTAATACATGCACATGTACAAGATATTTTGTTATCAAGTAAAAAATCGATAATAACAATCATATCACACGCTCGAATTGGTTCATCTTCAATGGACTGTCATGGGATATGGATCAACCATCGAAGTCAGCAACTACCTAAGCCAGACATAATCGAGGTGTCCAAAAATCCTCATGATACACATCATAATATCATATACAGATCTCAACCAATATACACGATTATCAATAACAAATAGCCTTAATATGATGTGTTCAGTATCATTGATGTTGCTGACTAATAAAAAATATGTGTTGACAACATAAATATTGAATTTTATTTTGCACATCAATTACTAACTGATGATATGCAAATCAACATATAATATCACGTAAATCAACAAATAACAATTAATCATATACAATATCATCACACGTCTCTGCAGACATCCGTAAAGATAATTGATCTCCACGTACCTCAATCCAATAATTATCACTAAGTTATATCCTCAAAAAACTCTTGATCACTCAAATTTAGACAGATAACCTAAATATTCATTCAAATTACCTTAAATAATATAAATCTCAAATAATCATCTAAAACCAACATGCTTTCTAATTCACTCATTCTCGCTATAAATTTCTCAAATCTTATTATTCGATTGAAATATCTGAAATCACCTATTTATGATGGCATATAGTCATTTTAACCTACACGAGATCATACAATGAAATTTTCAAATTATTTTCCTAATATTGTCAATTGTACATTTATTATCCAAAATTCAAGTGTTATTATCATTAGTATTATGTTTTACAAACAATTTAGTCCAATAGCCATCATATTACTCCCAAAAACAAAGTTCTAACAAGGCCTTCAGTTGTAACGAAATTAGCGCAGTTTCAGTTTTTACACAAGAAACAAAAATCTACAATTACATCACAAAAACCATTTGAATATAAATCATACACCAAATACAATAAAATTGGTGTCTTCTACCCACTTAAGGTATTTTGATTGTTACGAGTAGAAATGGATAAAAATACATCTGAATGATTAAATTTATGATCAGATTCATATAATATATGAAAGGTTATAGTGTACGTAGAAAGGGATATTATCGTGACAAAAAAGGCAAGAAAGATGGGTGGCATCGTATATTCAATTTCCAGAGCAAAAGGAAGCAAATACAACACCATCACCACATTCATTCAATGTTGAGCTTGTTTATTCATTACTAAAATCAAAACAAAAGCTGCAGTAAGACTAAATTTCTAGGCATCACAGGTCTCATCAGATTCGAGAGAGGCCAGAACTAAATCAGGTTGAGCAGATTTGAGCGAGCCTTAAACAAACGCTAAATTTGATTAAAATAAACATAGAGGAATTGCATAAAGACATGAAATATGACTTTTGTTTTCAGTTTACCCAATGAAAAAATGAAACATGTACCTTATAATCCAGCAACAGAAATGACACAGGGAGAAAGGAGATTCAACGGGGAAGCTTCTTCTCCTCTCCTCCTGCTCACAATCGCCATAATCAAGATGAGCATGCATGCAGTTTCAGACCAAATTCCAATGAAAAAAGGAGAATCTACAAATAAAAATATACGGGTATGGAAGAAAAGGCAGGAAAATGTGGATTCTTGGGAATTTCAGAGGCGTGATCAACTGTGCTCGGCATCAAGGGGCCGGGCTATGGGTTTTTTGGAGGAGAGTAAAGAAGAGAGAAAGAAGAAACCGATGAAGAATAAGAAGAGAGAGAGGGGGCACCAGCAAATCTCCCTCAAAAGGGGGCGGGGAGAGAGAAGCTGCCGAGATGATGACAGTAATATATGTCACAACAAATATTATCAAATGATGTCGATAAAATGTCCCTTAGAATACATGAACGTGTACCTTTTTTTTTTTTTTTTTTATCGAGATTGTTTAATATTAAACCTATAGTTATTTATCTAACCCTGATTTATAGGCATGAAGTTCGAAAATTTATCTGAATTCTGAAACCCATATAATGGGTAGCAGCTTCCTGGTCAAAGAGGAAAAAAGATTCCAATGATAGGAAAGTACAGACATATATAATGACAAGTAGACCTCCATCACATCCATGTAATTCTGTAAACCAGAGTTATGATCCACCATTAAAATGGAAAGTAATAGAGAATAAATTTGTGAATTTATCTTAAAATATTGAAGCATCTCATCTCTTATGGAAGAATGATGGAATGAATAATAAATGTACTATTTCTGTTATGTGTTCCTTGTCTAACAGATCCATATGATGTGATAATATATATATAGGTCTTTATATTACTACACAATGCTGATACTGCGGACATCTACTATACATCTATGTGGGTATCTGATAATGTGACAGCATCAGAAAATATCACATCACCAAGTGTCCACAAAATATCAGTTTTCTTATACTATGTCCATTTGAAATCGATACATTTTATAAATTATGGTTTATAATATATTGATTTCCGAGCTTGTCGTTCCCAAAAATGGTACATCCGCTGGAATAATGCTCTTTCTCGCTTATAATGATTATATCAAACATCATTAAGAAAAAAATAAAAAATAAATAAACCAGAAAAAATATTCTCTGATATCTCATTTACGGATATACAGCCCATATGCCAGTTAGGCAGACCTGTTATTATTAATAATATAATAATACACACGGAGCTTTGTTTCATTGTTGGAAGCACGTTTCTGTACCTCGTTAATTCGAGCGCAATATTCCAAAAAACGTAGTGCTGCATTTGCTTCAAATTAAGAATAGATCGATTTTCATATTTGGGTTCGATTTTTAGGCAGCCTGGGACTCGGAGAATGAACTAATTTGGATAGAAATTGGGATCGGTTCAGATCCTGAAACAGAACGGCCGGATTTTAGTGACTATCATTATTTTGAATACAATTAGATAATATTTGTTACTGTTAATATATGGTAATATATGATTAATAATAAATGATATGTTTATAAATTTGATTTAGTTTGATGGGAGTAATGTTTGATAAGAATAATATATTTAGTTTGATGGATTAATTTGGAATAAAGTGTTAAAATATATTCTTAACCTTTGTAAAAAATTGATAAATTTAATGAAAAGAAAATGATGAAAGATACATACTGTGAGTTTATATTAATGATTTGATTCATATGATATTAATAATTAAAAATTTAATTGATATAAAATAAATATGTAATGATTTGATCGATACGAGATTATTATTATAGCCGAATATGAGATCTAATAGGATTATGATATCCTTATTAACACTGGATTGCGAGGGTAACGATCCCTAGAGGTATTAAAAATATTTTGAAAATCAATATATAGTTGCATTGGCCAATAATCTTAATATTTAGATTAGATCATTCAAAAGCATGATACAGGCATGCAAGGAACAAAAGCTGCAAAAATTATATTACGAATCATTCAAGAAAACTTAGTGTTTGTGACTAATATTCAATAAATGTGGAAATAAAATATAATTACGCATTTTTATCCGTAATTTAGTCAAACAAACCAAGCATGTCACTCTTATAATTCAGCACATGCGAAGGGTGGGGAACATATTTCCTTAGTGCTGATACATGGAAAACATTGTGCACTGCTGACATTTGTGGAGGCAGCGCCAGTCGATAGGCGAGCGTTCCTACCTTCTCTAATATCTCGAAGGGTCCAATATATCTTGGACTCAACTTTCCTTTCTTTCCAAAACGCATAACTCCCTTCATCGGAGCTATTCTCAAAAACACTCGATCACCTATCTCAAAATTCAGCTCCCTTCTTCGATTATCTGCGTAGCTTTTCTGTCTACTTTGAGCTGTTTTCATTCTTTCTCTTATTTTCCTAACAGCTGCTGCTGTTTGCTCCACTACATCGGGTCCTAAACCAGCTATTTCACCAACTTCATCCCAGTGAAGTGGCGTTCTACACTTTCTGCCATACAAAGCTTCATATGGAGCCATTTGAATCGAAGCTTGAAAACTGTTATTGTAGGCAAATTCTACCAATGGCAAGCTTACATCCCATCCTGCTGAAAAATCCACAATGCATGCTCTGAGCAAGTCTTCTAAAATTTGAATCACCCTTTCCGATTGTCCATCAGTTTGCGGGTGGAACGCAGTGCTGAATGTCAATTTCGTACCCATAGCCTTATGTAAACTCTTCCAAAAAGCTGAGGTAAACTTAGGATCTCTATCTGATACAATAGAAATTGGAACACCATGTAATCTCACTATTTCTTTAACGTATAATTCAGCATACCTGCTCACCTCATAAGTCGTTTTAACTGGTAAGAAATGAGCAGATTTAGTGAGCCTATCAATTATGACCCAAATAGAGTTATATCCTTGAACTGTTCTTGGCAAACCAGTCACAAAATCCATCGCTATACATTCCCACTTCCACTCGGGAATCGGCAGTGGCTTCAATAATCCTGCTGGTCGCTGATGTTCAGCCTTCACCAGTTGACACGTCAAACATTCAGCTACAAATCTAGCAACATCCCTCTTTATTCCTGGCCACCAATACAACTGCTGGAGGTCCTTATACATTTTCGTGCTTCCTGGATGTACTGAATATGGAGCTGTATGAGCTTCTTTCAAAAGTTCAGCTCTTAAATCATTTACTTGAGGTACCCAAACTCTGCCCAAAT
>KV003152.1:226062-346187 GCA_001598015.1 Dorcoceras hygrometricum | reverse complement strand
TGATACTTTCTCCATCCAAAAATCACATTTGCTGAATTTAGCAAACAACCGCTTGTCTTTCAAAATTTGGAGCACAATTCTTAAATGCTGAACATGCTCCTGCTGAGTCTTAGAATAGACTAAGATATCATCAATGAAAACCACTACAAACTGATCTAAGTATGGTTGAAAGACTCTATTCATTAAATCCGAGCATTTGTAAGTCCAAAAGGCATAACCAAAAATTCGTAATGGCCATACCTAGTTCTAAAAGCTGTCTTGTAAACATCAGCAGCCTTAATCTTCAGTTGGTGATATCCAGACCTCAAGTCGATCTTAGAAAATACTACTGACCCTCTTAATTGGTCAAAAAGATCTTCTATCCTAGGTAATGGATACTTATTCTTAATTGTCAACTTATTTAACTCGCGATAATCTATACATAAGTAAGTCCAAAAGGCATAACCAAAAATTCGTAATGGCCATACCTAGTTCTAAAGGCTGTTTTGTAAACATCAGCAGCCTTAATCTTCAATTGGTGATACCCAGACCTCAAGTCGATCTTAGAAAATACTACTGACCCTCTTAATTGGTCAAAAAGATCTTCTATCCTAGGTAATGGATACTTATTCTTAATTGTCAACTTATTTAACTCGCGATAATCTATACATAATCTCATACTCCCGTCCTTTTTCCTAACAAACAGAACAGGGGCTCCCCATGGCGAAGTACTGGGCCGAATAAATCCTTTTTCCAACAGGTCTTGAATCTGTTCTTTCAATTCTTTCATCTCTGTTGGAGCTAATCGATAGGGTGGTCTAGATACTGGGGCAGCTCCTGGGATTAGATCAATGGAAAACTCTAATTCCCTGTCTGGTGGCAATCCTTGAATGTCTTCTGGAAAAACCTCAGGGAATTCATTTGCTACTTCTACAATGGACAGCTGGGACCTATCAGTAGCTGCTAATGATGATATAGTTGATGGAATTTTATTATCTTGTTTGGCCAAAAACTGGAATGGCTCTTTTCCTGCTGGATTGACAGCTACTGCTCGCATTCTAAAGTCAATCACTACTCCATACTTAGTTAGCCAATCTATTCCCAAAATTAAATCAAATTCTGGCATTGGTAACACAATTAAATCAGCAGTGATCTCATGTCCTTGAAGATTAAGCTCTAAACTTCTAAACAATTCATGTGATACCAGCTTTTCTCCTGATGGTACCATCACACAATAGCCTATCATTACTTTCTCTGATTGGATAAACAATTTCTCAACAAACTTAGTGGAAATAAATGAATGCGTAGCTCCTGAATCTAACAAAGCTAGAGTAGGAATTCCAGCTATCGAAATTTCACCTGTAACCACCGTAGACTCTGGAGGAGCTTGATCAGCAGTCATCACATAAGATCTGCTGGTCACCAGTTGCTTGGTTTTTGGACAATTCTTCAAAATATGTCCAGGCATTCCACACTTGTAGCAGACGTTTTGTCCAAATCTGCATTGTCCCAAATGAGGCTTTTGGCACTTAGGACATAATGGCCTATTACTACCAGCAGGAACGGAGCTTATAGGTTGAATTTGTAGAGGCTTTTGCTCCTGCGGCCTCTGCTGGTTCTTGTTCTGTTTCTTAAATGGCCTTTGATCTTTCTGCTGAAAGGCTTGTCTCTTTTGCTGCCTCTCTTCATCGAGATCTTTCCAATCTCTTTCGATTTGCAGGGCTCTATCCACTGCTTCCCTGTAAGTTCTGGGCACTGACAGCCTCACATTAATCTTAAACATTGGCTTCAATCCTTCTATGAAGTGACTCAATTTCTCCTCTGCGTCACTTCCTATCAATGGCACAAAATAACATCCTCTTTCAAATATCCGCACATACTCTTGTACGGTTAAGCTTCCTTGCTTGAGGGTCAAAAATTCCCTCTTCAGTTCAGATCTTTTCCCCGCTGTAAAGTATTGCTCATAGAATACTCGCTTGAAATCTGCCCATGAGAGATTCAGCAGATCCACAGACAACTTGGCTCCTTCCCACCAAATCATCGCATCATCCCTTAGCATGTAGATAGCGCACCTTGGCCTATCTAAATCAGACAGTTGGAGGTACTCAAAAATAATCTCCATGGATTTAATCCATCCTTCTGCAACTAGTGGATCAGTAGTTCCACTAAATTCCTTAGGCTTCTGGCGCCTAAATTTCTCTTGGGGGTCATCATTGCTTGGTCCCCTGCTGCTGGAGGAATGGCCATTTCCTCTGTTGTTATTTTGTTCTACCAGCATTCTTAATAGTTGAGTGATGTTAGCATTGTTATCGCTTTCATTCTCTTCTAGAGGAACATTACTTCTAGTTCTTCCTCTTCCTCTTCCTGACATTCTATATTCTACAGCCCACAATCCACCATATGCATAGATCAGAACATGCTAAAATAAAAGACAATGCTCTGAAAATAAACTCACAACTTAGAAGAACAGACGATGAACTTTGATCCAGCTGATGGTGCATGTGTTTATCTCAGGAACGTTGCTCTGATACCATGTTGTGACACCCATACCCAACGGGGCCACGATAATTGGGGTAAACAAAATTTTCGAATAATAGAAGGGCTAAAAGATGATTTGTTATAAACTGTATTCCTTATAACCAACAGAAAACTAAACGCAATACAATTTCGAAGATCAGCAGACACTCAACTTTACGCGCTACTGCTAAAACATATGCGGAAAACAGGGTACTTCATATAACTTTGCAATTGCGGTTTACAACAGCTGTTATTTGAGATAAATATACAACCATTGCTACTGATTTAATACAGCACGACCTAACCAAAACAATATAACTATGACACGGAAAACGTAGGCCTTGGATAAACACAACGCCACCCATCTGCTGATTTCAAGTTTCACCTGTCAAGTGGTAAGAAACGAGGGGAAGATACGCCCTAGTTTCTCTATTTTCTTTCAATTCCATTTGCAAATGATCATGGCATATAAGTTCTATTTGGTCCGTGTTGCACTTTGATCAAAATGACTCCCGATATCAGTTTAGCATATAGCTCATATGAAAGGGCAATTGACATCTTGACAACTGCTCACCCTTCTCCTTGTGACCTTAACCGTCTATGCCATAATCTAAAACATCTTTCGTTCCTTAACAATTTTTCTTTAAACATTTCTGTAAAACATCGGGTTCCATTATTTAAAACATTTGCTTCCCATTTTAAAACTTTACTGAGTATTGAATTCGACTTTGGAAACATATCGTTAAACTGGAACTGATTGAGAGAGAAACCAGTCGAAATGATCGCAAGACTAATACCTGCTGAAATAAAATGAAATACATCTGCTAGTGAACAGTACCAGTCGCAAGAATAAAATATAAAGTGAAACGATGTCGTTGGGGTGATCAGCAGACGAATACAAAACTACCTGCTGATCTTTGTATAAAGTGAAACGGTGTCGTTAGAACGATCAGCAGACGAAATACAAACTACCTGCTGATATTTGTATAAAGTGAAACGGTGTCGTTAGAACGATCAGCAGACGAAATACAAACTACCTGCTTGATGGGACCGAAAAACACTTGGCAGCGCTGCTTTGAAAATGAGCTTTATAAAATTTTGCGCGCTGCTAATACTTGAGCTGCAATAGCTCGTTTGTTCTTGAACATTTACAATAAACAGAGCACCGGAAACAGATCTAGTATGATTTAAAAATCATGCGGAAAATACCAGAACTGAATCCTATATTTTAAAACAACTCAAACAGATTTATGTACAACATAAATCTGTTCGAGGCTTGTGTGCTTGTGTGCTGCTGATATGCAATGCTAAGATGCTGAACTGTTTATGCGTGCAATGCGATGTGCTGAATTATAAACGTGCAATGCTAAAGTAAATGCTTGCTGAATGAATAACAAAACACGATACAAGACAGCATATTTGTTTATGGAAGTTCGGATATCAATCATCCTACATCTCCTCTTCTTCCACCTCGGAAGGATCCACTACTTCGTAACTGCACATCAGCCGCAACTGTGTGACTAACTACATACACAAGAGTTTAACGTCTTCATGCTTGGACGGATCTGTGAACATATTTCGAGATTCATTCACATATAGATGTGAATGAATCCGGGTGTGTGAGATTTATACAATGAACGCTCAACTCTCTGTTTTTCTCACACACGAGGGAAATGCTCTAACAAGCTAATTCTAGCTACACTGTCAACTGCAATGAAACTCTCTCTCGAATGATTAGTTGACAGCTTCACTTCAGATTATTTTCCCTCTGTTGGTGCACTGTGTAATCAATGAATATTTCCCACAGTATTGTAGTTGCACCAACTGAACGAACGCCTAGCGTCTCGTTCACTCTGTCGACAGACCATTTCTATCGAACATTGTCTTCAATGGGCGTCGCCTCTAATATATAGCCTCTGTAAAAATTCTTCCCGTTGGAAAGCTTCCAAAATTCTTCAGCGCTCCAGAAGGCTATCTTGTCTTCTTTCCATTTTGGTGCAACGCTCCTCTGTAAAGTAAAAGTACTTGCGTCCTTTTCTTTTGCAGGCTTTTGTCGCTTTCGCCATTTTGAATTGAGCTCAGCAGTTGACATCCAGCTCTGATATCTCTTCGTAAGTTGTCAACTGCTTCGCTCCTGCTGATTCAAGTCGACTACTGCTTCTCTTGCGCTTCTGCTGAATCTTGCGACTGAATCTTGCGACTGGTTGAATTTCTTCACTTCGCCTGCTTCTTCTCTTCTTGCGACTGGATTTCACAACGACTGGAAGCGTAACAACAGCTGATACAAATAAGTTCTCGACTGGAAGCTGCTGTTGTTACCTGCTGATTCTTCGCGCCTGAGAATCTTGCGACTGGACACTGTAGCTCTTGACTGAATATATAGCAACAGCTGATACAAATAAGCTCACGACTGGATGCTGCTGTTGCTTGCGTCTGGATCATCAAAAGCTTCGCCTGAATCTTCTTGCGACTGGATGTCTTTGCGTTGCGACTGGATCTACTGTAGCTTCGTCTGCTGAAATAACAACGCAAAGTCTTCCTGCTGAATCTTTAGCGCATGAGCAAAACGCTGTCGTATCAACTTATGTAAACGACATCGTTTTGCTATCTCCAAATAGCATCTGCTGATTGCACTGTAGCTTGCGACTGGATAAGCTTCCAAAACGACGTCGCTTCTCACTCTCGTCTGGATGCAAGCTACCTGCTGATTCTTTCGACTGGATGACGTCACCGATGACGTCATCAACAACTAAACCATCTGCTGAAGTAACAATACGACGTCGCTTCTCTTTTGCGTCTTTCTTCATCTGCTGATCTCCAGTACGACGTCGCTTCAGCTTTATGCGCTTCACTTCATCTGCTGATTGTGATGACATCAAGGCTGATGTCATCACAGCTCATTCCAAAACTAGCGCTTCTCTTTTGCGTCTTTCTTCATCTGCTGATCTCCAGTACGACGTCGCTTCAGCTTTATGCGCTTCACTTCATCTGCTGATTGTGATGACATCAAGGCTGATGTCATCACAGCTCATTCCAAAACTAGCGCCTCTTCTCATCTGCTGAATCTTCAACTGTAGCTTCCTGCTGAACTTCTTCGTTCCAGCTCCATCTACGCTTCTTCTTCTTCTTCTTGAATTTCGACTGTTGATAGATTCATCAACAGTACTTATAAACGAAATCTTCTTCTTCTTCTTCTTCAATAGCGACTGTCAACAGATTCGTCAACAGTACTTATAAACACGACTGCTGATAGATTCATCAGCAGTACTTATAATTGCTTCCTCTCTTGCGCTTCCAACTGATCTTCATCATCTGCTGGATTATTATGCTCCAGCTGGTTTCTCTTTGGCCTACGCCTGATTACGAACAGGTGAATCAACTTTGGACGTCTCCATTGCTAATTCAACTGCTGATCCATGAACGCACCAAACCAACTGCTGAACATTCATTAAGAACCATCTGCTGGACATATTCTTCGACCTGAAATCTGCGCACTTAAGTAGAATTGTTAGAATAACAACAATAGGTTTTGTGTAATTCAAAACTTAATTAGGATCTGTAAAAACAGATCCAACAATCTCTCCCTTTTTGATTTACACAAAACCTCAAATCAACAATGCATGTTCTAACAATTCTCTCCCTTTTTATGGGAATCAAAAAGAGAGTGAACTGCTGGGCTTCCCGATTTAAAAACAAAAGCTCTCCCTACACTGTTTCAACAAAACAACGAAACAGCAGGAGTTTTAACTTTGAAAAACAAAACTGCTTTGGGAAGCACCGTATGCAACAATATATGATTTTAAAAAAAACAGGACTGATGCTTAACTCAAAATTATAAACGACAGTGACGCCACTCTCCCTGTCTTTTATAACATGAGCTCAAATCATTTTTAAACTTCAAAATTTTGCATCAGCTGAATCCGCAAAACAGAACATTTTAAACATATCAGAGCATACAAATATTTCAAATAACACGTGCTACTGAGCCACTTAAATATATGAAAAACCAGTACAGAGAACAGCTCAGATTTTTCATTCTTCTATTTCGCCCCATGTGCTTGTCACTGAGCCTCGCTCCAAGTGATCTTACAGCACAACGAAAATAGAAGCTTGGCATCTGCCCGAGACTCGCGCATCCCGACAGTTCATCAAGCGAAAAACCGGTTCTATATAAAAACAGATCCTGCCATACAAAGCTTCATATGGAGCCATTTGAATCGAAGCTTGAAAACTGTTATTGTAGGCAAATTCTACCAATGGCAAGCGCTGTTCCCCCACCAGTTGTCGTACCTGCACCATTTTAAAAGCTAGTGAACCTAAAGGCTCAGCAAGTAAAATCTGAGTAGTGACAATTTCATAAAACAGCAGGCAGACATCTGATTCATACATATGTTAAGGAACTTCAATACACACTGTCATTTTTCGTAAACAGTTCAATAAACATTTCAATGGTAGAAACAGGGGAAGATAGCCCAGTTTCTCATTTCTTTCAATTCCATTTGCAAATGATCATGGCATATAAGTTCTATTTGGTCCGTGTTGCACTTTGATCAAAATGACTCCCGATATCAGTTTAGCATATAGCTCATATGAAAGGGCAATTGACATCTTGACAACTGCTCACCCTTCTCCTTGTGACCTTAACCGTCTATGCCATAATCTAAAACATCTTTCGTTCCTTAACAATTTTTCTTTAAACATTTCTGTAAAACATCGGGTTCCATTATTTAAAACATTTGCTTCCCATTTTAAAACTTTACTGAGTATTGAATTCGACTTTGGAAACATATCGTTAAACTGGAACTGATTGAGAGAAAAACCAGTCGAAATGATCGCAAGACTAATACCTGCTGAAATAAAATGAAATACATCTGCTGGTGAACAGTACCAGTCGCAAGAATAAAATATAAAGTGAAACGATGTCGTTGGGGTGATCAGCAGACGAATACAAAACTACCTGCTGATCTTTGTATAAAGTGAAACGGTGTCGTTAGAACGATCAGCAGACGAAATACAAACTACCTGCTGATATTTGTATAAAGTGAAACGGTGTCGTTAGAACGATCAGCAGACGAAATACAAACTACCTGCTGATATTTGTATAACTAAATGGAACGACGTCGTTAGCACATCAATCAGTAGCAAGGAAAAGTGCTAACACGATTATAGAAGTGAATAGTACCAGTCGCGAAAATCATCAAATTTCGACATTACAACTACAGGAAGAACATTCATACACGCTAAACTATACAGCTGCTGAATCTTAACAAGTAGATACAGCTGTTGAATACATAACTCTTCATCTGTAATATCAAAACAACAACGATGCCATCAGCTGTTGCCTATCAAACCATATCAATGATTCGACCAGCAACTACCAATTACACAGTTATCCAATTCTAATATTACAGCTACTTCAAGAAGAACTTTCCTAACATTTCTGGAAATGAATTCGAATCCTCAGTTCATATAAAACTTCATAAACTTTCTGAAAAACATACTGGAAGCATTATGAACATTAAAACATCATTTTCGAACCCATATTTCTTTCCTTTTCATGTCTAAATCATTTCAAACATGAACTTTCAATATATCAATAATATACAGGCAAGCAGATCCATTAAAACACAATATATGCTTCAAATGGTGTAGAAAAAGATCAGCTTTTACGTGTCTTGATTTGAAGCTTTGCAACCACAGCTAGTTCCTGCAGAATCCTCCCTTTTGAGCAACACACAACTTCTTCTGGAAATTTCTTTGAAGAACACTTTAAAACTTTTCTTTGCAAATGATACCAATCCTACTTTAAAAACAAGTATTTATATGAAAGGGATTAGTGGCAAGCTACTTGTGAAATCAAGCATGACACACTTCTAAAAGTTAGTAAAATTCCCTTCATATTATTTTAATTTGTAAAACACCAAACCTTCTTTTAAAGAAATCATTTCACCTCCTTAAAACATTTTACAATCAATTTCAACCCAACTTGTGCATTGCTCTTTGGAGTTACCTGCTGAAATCAGCTGCAGCGCAATCTTATCTGCTGAAATGAACAATTCAGCAGATACATGATAATTAAAAATTGCCAAAATGGCCCATATGATTTATGAAATGCATAAATATGGTCCTAAGGATTTTGGGGCGTTACAACCTCCTACTTGTTTTTTAAAAACTATACTTGAAAAACAGTCTTTTAAGAAAATGTTTTTAGAACTTTTTAAAAAAATCTTGCCCAAACACCAACTTTAAAAAATTTAACTTATAAAACACTAAAACATTCTTTAAGAACGTGTCCAAACACACCCTTAGTGTTTGTGACTAATATTAAATAAATGTGGAAATAAATATAAATAAACATTCTTATCCTTAATTTAATCAAACAAAACAAACATGCGGCTCTTATAGACATAATTTTTTTAATCCAACACAATCATTAAATAATAATATCATTTATTATTAATACTATTGAACATATTTCATCCAGCGAGACAAACAGTGACTTAGATAAAACTGTTATATTATATTTTAAAAATTATATACGAGATATTGTTATAATTTTATATTGATGATTTCATTTAGACCCGACAAAGAATGTTGTAGAAGCAGACCCACAGATTGCTTCACACGTGTGTGGTCCGTTGTCATAGTGATAATTTATTAACATGCAACTATGATTAATTTAAATTTGATGCAGGCATGACCGGATGCAAGCCTTTTGATACACCCATGGAGCAACATATTCGATTGACAACTACTGATTATGATGCCCACAATACTGCCGTAACTGAGAAATCTCTTACTTTGGATCCGCTGCTCACAGACCCTTCTAGCTATCAACGCTTAATTGGGCGCCTGATTTATCTCACCATCACACGCCCTGATATCAGTTACACAATACAACATCTTAGTCAGTTCATGCACTCTCCAAAACAGTCTCATATGGCGGCAGCCATACGTGTGCTTGGGTATATCAAAAAGTCTCCTGGGTTAGGCATTTTTTTACCAGCTTCTAATGATCTCCAATTAAAGGCCTACTGTGATTCCGATTGGGCATCTTGTCCAATGACTCGAAAGTCTGTTACTGGTTACTTAATTCAACTTGGACCAGCCTCCATATCTTGGAAAACTAAACAGCAGAACACTGTCTCCCGCTCTTCAGCTGAAGCAGAATATCGAGCCATGGCTTCTGCTTCTTGTGAGGTTATTTGGTTGCGCGGTTTATTACTAGACATGGGTCTACACATCAACAATCCAACTCACCTATTTTGTGATAATCAGGCTGCTCTGCATATTGCCATGAATCCCATGTATCATGAACGAACGAAGCATATAGAGCTCGATTGCCATTTCATCCGTGAGAAAATACAACGCAAGATCATTACTACTTTTCACATTTCCACACGGGATCAACCAGCAGATATTCTTACCAAGGCTCTAGGATCAGACAAGCATCAGTTTCTCATGTCCAAGCTTGGCCTCCTTAACATTCTGCAAGCTTGAGGGGGGATGTTACAACCAGTTAATTAGTTCAGTTAGTTAGATCAGTTTTCAGTTTAGTAGATAAGTCAGTTAGTTGTTCAGCTAGGCAGTTAATTCATCCTTGTATAAATACGTTGTTAATCTGATTGTACTCAATACAAATATACAGATTAAAAGTTTTCCCTTTTCCTTTCCTCTGTTTTCTTCTTCCTTCTTGCGTCGCCACCCTCATGCAGGAAGCTTCGTATATTCTGGTTTAACAATATAGAAAGGGATACTATCGTGACAAAAAAGGCAAGGAAGATGTGTGGCATCGTATATTCAATTTCCAGAGCAAAAGGAAGCAAATACAACACCATCACCACATTCATTCAATGCTGAGCTTGTTTATTCATTATTAAAATCAAAACAAAAGCTGCAATAAGACTAAATTTCTAGGCATCACAGGTCTCATCAGATTCGAGAGAGGCCAGAACTAAATCAGGTTGAGCAGATTTGAGCGAGCCTTAAACAAACGCTAAATTTGATTAAAATAAACATAGAGGAATTGCATAAAGACATGAAATATGACTTTTGTTTTCAGTTTACCCAATGAAAAAATGAAACATGTACCTTATAATCCAGCAACAGAAATGACACAGGGAGAAAGGAGATTCAACGGGGAAGCTTCTTCTCCTCTCCTCCTGCTCACAATCGCCATAATCAAGATGAGCATGCATGCAGTTTCAGACCAAATTCCAATGAAAAAAGGAGAATCTACAAATAAAAATATACGGGTATGGAAGAAAAGGCAGGAAAATGTGGATTCTTGGGAATTTCAGAGGCGTGATCAACTGTGCTCGGCATCAAGGGGCCGGGCTATGGGTTTTTTGGAGGAGAGTAAAGAAGAGAGAAAGAAGAAACCGATGAAGAATAAGAAGAGAGAGAGGGGGCACCAGCAAATCTCCCTCAAAAGGGGGCGGGGAGAGAGAAGCTGCCGAGATGATGACAGTAATATATGTCACAACAAATATTATCAAATGATGTCGATAAAATGTCCCTTAGAATACATGAACGTGTTACCTTTTTTTTTTTTTTTTATCGAGATTGTTTAATATTAAACCTATAGTTATTTATCTAACCCTGATTTATAGGCATGAAGTTCGAAAATTTATCTGAATTCTGAAACCCATATAATGGGTAGCAGCTTCCTGGTCAAAGAGGAAAAAAGATTCCAATGATAGGAAAGTACAGACATATATAATGACAAGTAGACCTCCATCACATCCATGTAATTCTGTAAACCAGAGTTATGATCCACCATTAAAATGGAAAGTAATAGAGAATAAATTTGTGAATTTATCTTAAAATATTGAAGCATCTCATCTCTTAGGAAGAATGATGGAATGAATAATAAATGTACTATTTCTGTTATGTGTTCCTTGTCTAACAGATCCCATAGGATGTGATAATATATATATAGGTCTTTATATTACTACACAATGCTGATACTGCGGACATCTACTATACATCTATGTGGGTATCTGATAATGTGACAGCATCAGAAAATATCACATCACCAAGTGTCCACAAAATATCAGTTTTCTTATACTATGTCCATTTGAAATCGATACATTTTATAAATTATGGTTTATAATATATTGATTTCCGAGCTTGTCGTTCCCAAAAATGGTACATCCGCTGGAATAATGCTCTTTCTCGCTTATAATGATTATATCAAACATCATTAAGAAAAAAATAAAAAATAAATAAACCAGAAAAAATATTCTCTGATATCTCATTTACGGATATACAGCCCATATGCCAGTTAGGCAGACCTGTTATTATTAATAATATAATAATACACACGGAGCTTTGTTTCATTGTTGGAAGCACGTTTCTGTACCTCGTTAATTCGAGCGCAATATTCCAAAAAACGTAGTGCTGCATTTGCTTCAAATTAAGAATAGATCGATTTTCATATTTGGGTTCGATTTTTAGGCAGCCTGGGACTCGGAGAATGAACTAATTTGGATAGAAATTGGGATCGGTTCAGATCCTGAAACAGAACGGCCGGATTTTAGTGACTATCATTATTTTGAATACAATTAGATAATATTTGTTACTGTTAATATATGGTAATATATGATTAATAATAAATGATATGTTTATAAATTTGATTTAGTTTGATGGGAGTAATGTTTGATAAGAATAATATATTTAGTTTGATGGATTAATTTGGAATAAAGTGTTAAAATATATTCTTAACCTTTGTAAAAAATTGATAAATTTAATGAAAAGAAAATGATGAAAGATACATACTGTGAGTTTATATTAATGATTTGATTCATATGATATTAATAATTAAAAATTTAATTGATATAAAATAAATATGTAATGATTTGATCGATACGAGATTATTATTATAGCCGAATATGAGATCTAATAGGATTATGATATCCTTATTAACACTGGATTGCGAGGGTAACGATCCCTAGAGGTATTAAAAATATTTTGAAAATCAATATATAGTTGCATTGGCCAATAATCTTAATATTTAGATTAGATCATTCAAAAGCATGATACAGGCATGCAAGGAACAAAAGCTGCAAAAATTATATTACGAATCATTCAAGAAAACTTAGTGTTTGTGACTAATATTCAATAAATGTGGAAATAAAATATAATTACGCATTTTTATCCGTAATTTAGTCAAACAAACCAAGCATGTCACTCTTATAAACATCATTTTTCTATCCAACCCAACCATTAAATAATCATATCATTTATTATTAATACTATCATGACATATTTCATCCAGCGAGACAAACAGTGACTTAGATAAAAATGTTATATATTATATATTAAAAATTATATACGAGATAATGTTATAGTTTTATATTAATCATTTCATTTAGACCCGGCAGAGAATGCTGTAGAAGCAGACCAACAGATTGCTTCACACGTGTGTGGTCCGTTGTCATAATAATAATTTATTAACAAGCAACTATAATTAATTTAATAAACACCAAAAAAGCAGGATAATATTTCGTGTTTGACCTATAAATTTTTGGTACGACCTCCTAGTAAATAGGACA
The DNA here is from genome assembly GCA_001598015.1 of Dorcoceras hygrometricum. Taxonomy (NCBI): domain Eukaryota; kingdom Viridiplantae; phylum Streptophyta; class Magnoliopsida; order Lamiales; family Gesneriaceae; genus Dorcoceras; species Dorcoceras hygrometricum. Next base: position 333,135 of record KV003152.1, on the reverse strand, counting down.
TACTAAAAAACTCAAATATATTCTCAACAACATAACAAAATAATCCAATATAAACCAAGCATCGTAACAACAAAATTTAAACAAAATATCATAGAACCGATGAGGCTCGATAAATACATAATATGACTACTCAAAAATTACCCGGTACAAAACCAATTACAAATATGTACATATAATATTTGGGAGACAACAACTCAAACATGTACCCAAAACAGATGAGTCCACTCTCAATTACTCTCATACTTTCTGACACCTCGTCTCTATCATATTTAGTAGAATGACATGTACTACATGCCATGTCTACACATAAAAGACGCGACAGTCCCTTTCGGGTCAGTAATCCGAGTACGAAACTTCAGCAAAATCACAACGTAAGATATAAAAATGCAATGAAGCATTAATTAATACATGCACATGTACAAGATATTTTGTTATCAAGTAAAAAATCGATAATAACAATCATATCACACGCTCGAATTGGTTCATCTTCAATGGACTGTCATGGGATATGGATCAACCATCGAAGTCAGCAACTACCTAAGCCAGACATAATCGAGGTGTCCAAAAATCCTCATGATACACATCATAATATCATATACAGATCTCAACCAATATACACGATTATCAATAACAAATAGCCTTAATATGATGTGTTCAGTATCATTGATGTTGCTGACTAATAAAAAATATGTGTTGACAACATAAATATTGAATTTTATTTTGCACATCAATTACTAACTGATGATATGCAAATCAACATATAATATCACGTAAATCAACAAATAACAATTAATCATATACAATATCATCACACGTCGCTGCAGACATCCGTAAAGATAATTGATCTCCACGTACCTCAATCCAATAATTATCACTAAGTTATATCCTCAAAAAACTCTTGATCACTCAAATTTAGACAGATAACCTAAATATTCATTCAAATTACCTTAAATAATATAAATCTCAAATAATCATCTAAAACCAACATGCTTTCTAATTCACTCATTCTCGCTATAAATTTCTCAAATCTTATTATTCGATTGAAATATCTGAAATCACCTATTTATGATGGCATATAGTCATTTTAACCTACACGAGATCATACAATGAAATTTTCAAATTATTTTCCTAATATTGTCAATTGTACATTTATTATCCAAAATTCAAGTGTTATTATCATTAGTATTATGTTTTACAAACAATTTAGTCCAATAGCCATCATATTACTCCCAAAAACAAAGTTCTAACAAGGCCTTCAGTTGTAACGAAATTAGCGCAGTTTCAGTTTTTACACAAGAAACAAAAATCTACAATTACATCACAAAAACCATTTGAATATAAATCATACACCAAATACAATAAAATTGGTGTCTTCTACCCACTTAAGGTATTTTGATTGTTACGAGTAGAAATGGATAAAAATACATCTGAATGATTAAATTTATGATCAGATTCATATAATATATGAAAGGTTATAGTGTACGTAGAAAGGGATATTATCGTGACAAAAAAGGCAAGAAAGATGGGTGGCATCGTATATTCAATTTCCAGAGCAAAAGGAAGCAAATACAACACCATCACCACATTCATTCAATGTTGAGCTTGTTTATTCATTACTAAAATCAAAACAAAAGCTGCAGTAAGACTAAATTTCTAGGCATCACAGGTCTCATCAGATTCGAGAGAGGCCAGAACAAAATCAGGTTGAGCCGATTTGAGCGAGCCGTTGTAATTGCCATCCAATGCATTTGGCAGTCCCAATGCCCTTAATGCCAAGTGCGCTGCTTTCTGCCCAGAAATCATCATCGCCCCGAATGTTGGACCCTGCAGTGCAAATCAATCCACCAATTTCATTATAAGATTCAAATTGATAATGCTCTGTGGATCAGTTTAGGTGACTACAATTTGACTTATTACCATTCTTGGAGAGCCGTCGATTTCTGCGACTTCCATGCCGGTGACGATCATCCCAGGCACGATCTCTCTGGTCAGTCTGACGATGGCGTCTTCGGCGGCGTTCATGTCCAGGGCTTTCATTCCGGGCACGCTGTCGATCATTCCGATGCTCTTCAGCCGCTTCACTCCGGTGGCACCGAAGGGTCCGTCGTGCCCGCAGGAGCTCACCACCACCTTAGCCTCCATCACGTTCGGGTCCATGCACGACTGTGTGTCGTGGTTCATCGAAACCAGAGCCCAGTTCGTCACCACGCCGCCGACTCTTCCGCCCTTCACGATCAAGTCCTCCGCCGCGACAGCGTTGAACAGCTTCACGTTGGGCCTAGCCAGCAGCTTGCTCATGATGGTGGAGGTGAAAAGGGCCGCGTGCTTGATCACCACGTAGTCGTCCGCCTCATCGTACTCGATTTCGAGCTCGTCGAGGAACTTGTGAGCGGGCTTGCGGACAACCATGGCGGAGAAGAGCTGGCCCCCGAGCCACGCGCCGCCGCCGGGGCTGACTGATTGCTCGATTATGGCGATGTTGATGTCGGGGTTCTTGCTGAGCTCGTATGCGCAGGAGAGACCGGCGGAGCCCGCACCGACGATGACAACGTCGGTGTCGGCGTAGGTTATCATATCCATCATGTACCGGCGAGTCATTTCACGGGAAACGATGGATTCTTTGATGGGTTGGAAGGTGAAGCTGTCGAGGTTGTATGGAACGGCGGACATGGTGATTGGCGAGTTCTGTGCGGTGGATTTGACGGGCTGAGCGGCCCGTTGGTTGATTGGGGAGCCGTAAAAGGTGGATTTGTTGTCGAAGAAGGTGTATTTAGAGATGGAAGATGTGAAGGTTGTGGCCATGGCCGCCATTGATGAACTTAAACGGAGAAAAAATCGGCTGTTGAGTATTTTTTGAGAGAAGAGTGTGTGAGTGGGGTAACAAATGGAGGAAAGATCATATAAATAGAGACCGGAAAAAACGAGAAAATATCTGAAGATCTTTCCAGCTGTTAATAAGATAGAATTCGAGCGATGGAGAATTGTTGGGACTATATAATAATTCAGATATTGTTATTAATGGCATTTTCTCTAAATATAATATAATATTATGTAAAAATCAAAGATATGATTTTGCTTTCTTGTTCTTAATATAGTCCTTATGATATCTCCATTATGTTTTCTGTACTTCTTTATCTTCTTCTTTTCTGGATTTATTATATTATTGAAGATAATGAAAAAAATCTTAAATCATATTGACAGATGACGCAAGATAAGTCGGTCAAAATGTAGAAATCTTTATGCACGAAGTTGATATTCATGAGCTCGCTATCTCAGAATTTAACTTTTAAATATTCTGTATACTGTTAATATCAATAATGCAAAAACAGATTTAAGATTTTTTTGTTTGTATTGTATAATGTATCATGTCCAACTATTATTATTAAATTTAGATGCTCAACAATCAGCATGCGTTATTTTGTTGGTTAGTGGCTGCGATTTTCTACATCTGTCATTCATGCAAGTTTACCTGAGGAGTAAATACTTCCTCGAAGCTAATTCCAATAATTTCAGATTAATTTTTGTTTTGGACCAATTTGGATTTACCAGAGATAACGGAAATATGAGGTTTGCTTAATAATAATGCAAAAAGTTTATTATATGAGATATTGATCCACGAAATATTACTTACAGCATCTCTTCTGGGGGTTTGAATTAAAACAATACAATTTTGTTAATTTTCACATTTATTAAATAATTTTAGTCTAGCAGATGAACGTCCACGCTTATAAATAATTATATATTTACGGGAAATTTTAAATAATGTATTGTATTAATTTAACTAGCATTATTTAGAACTAGTTTATTTAATTAATTTGGTAAATATTAGGAATGACAAAAAATTGTGTGACGAATTCAGTGGGCCTAAATCGTTATTATGGGATCGGACCGGATTATAAATTTAAATATTATAGGGATATGGGTCTTCCAATATTCATTCGAAAGGGCCCAATAGTAAACACATTCTGTACTCGAACGATTATTATTAATTCTTAATAAAATATAGCAATAATAAATGGATTATCACAGGGGTAACAAAATCGAAATAGTTTTCAGAGCGTCGAAAATTCACCTCTATCGTCCATCGGAGCGGATTCGGAGGGCATAATGGTTTGCGAAAAGTGTAAGCTTTCTTCTTTCCTGTCTTGGTTTTTCGAACAATTTGAGGATTGAATAGTTTGGGTTTAATCGTGTATTGTCTTTGTTGATATTCTTGCAGGTGAGAAGAAGCTTTCGAAGGTAATAGTGCCGGACAAGTGGAAGGAAGGGGCACGGAACACCACCGAAGGTTCCGGTCGTAAGATCAACGAGAATAAGCTGCTCTCCAAGAAAAACAGGTTTTTTGTGCCCTCTTATTGCTTACATTATACTGATTTTCTATATCATTTTAACGTGCCGTTGTTTTTGTATCTGAATTTAGAAAATTCTTATGGCATTTAATGTATTTGCGTTGTTGAGTGCGTGAGTGAGGGTTCTTAGTTTCGAGTTTTTAGTCGGGTACGATGAACAAGGCAGATTTGCTATTTGAATTGGAAAATCTTCTCAGTTCGTGTATGTTTTTAAAAAGTTGCAAGGTTAGCTCTTAAACAATGGAAATCTCACATTAGTTGAATTCTGAGAGTTGAATTTCTGAAAGATTGTCTTTCATTGCTTTTGGTTAGTTTGTTTCAGTTTTTTTCTAGGGAATTTGGATAAGCATTGCCTTATATATTTTTATTATATGCATTTTTGTTGGTGATAAATGTGAATCGATCCCAATGCTTATCTTCTTTAAAAATTGTCGACGTTGTAGCTTGAAGAAATGAGATGCAATAGATGCCTAAGATTCGTATCTTACTTTTCCTATTTTCCTAGCATATCCTTCGCCTTCTTCAAAATTTACTGAAGAAAGTTGTGTTCTTTGTCAGTTCTTCTCTTGCAAAATCTACAATTTACAAGTTTTGTTGCCTTTCGATGTGAAAATATGTGTTCCTATGAGATTTGAGCAATTATTCGCCTCGTAGGTGTGAGTGCTGGGACTGTTGAGTTATTCTCTTATATTTCTAGCTGCTTGCACATGTCAAATTTAATACTGCAGTTGTAGAGGTTGTTAAACCTATGTTTTTCTTGGGAAATCATGATTGAAATTTGGATGCCATTTTCGCATTTAGCTGTTCATATACCCCGCTGGGTTTACTCGTTTTTTAAATTATCAGTAAACTGGGTCAATTACAGATGGGCACCTTATGGACAAACCAAGTGTATCATATGTAAGCAGCAAGTACATCAAGAAGGCAAATATTGCCATACTTGTGCATACAGCAAAGGTACGCCATATTTATGTTTCCCGGGGATACTTGTTTGGAAAGCATTTATGAGATACATATTTATCATTTTATTGTGTCTTGTGCAGGAGTATGTGCAATGTGTGGAAAACAAGTGCTTGATACAAAGTTCTACAAACAAAGCAATGTATAGTGTATGCTTACCAATGTTGGTAGAAACTGTAGTTGATGCAATCTCTAGTCTGTCAAAGGCTTAAACTGAAAGGGATGATTGTGTTGTGTATGTTACTTTCCTACTACGCTGGAGAACTATGGGTAACAGTGGAATACCACTTTGATTGTTGCTTCATTGCTGCATTTCTTACCCAAAATTGCGTTTTGATATTTGCTTCTTCATTTCCACCAATTTATTAACATTAAATGCCTAATATAGATGATTATGATAAGCTCTCCCCTTCTGAGGTTCTGGGACCACACATGCATCATTTGAAATTTTGAACTTTGAAGGTTAATCTTAAGCATTTTTTTTGAAATATGACTTAGTGAACGGGAGACTGGAATTTGGTTGATACGATTTTTTACCTAAATAATAACCTTGAAAATTGCAATCTCAGCAAAATCAATAGAACAATGAGAAATGAATGGCAAAAATATCACAGGAGCTGACAGTGGATCTAACAAGCGATTGGAGATCGATCACCATTGAAACTATAATTAAAAAAAACTACCATTTTGAAAATAAAACCAGAAGGATGCGTTGTGGATCTCAGTAAGCGTCAGATTGGCAATGAAATGACGAGATCAATCAAATATGTCTCGACTCGATGATATATCTCATAATTGACATGAAACACTCGACTCGATGTCTCGAGTAGTTATGCACAGTCGGCAAGTCTAGCCCATAGACTGTCAACTTGAGAACGAAGTATGTACAATTCAAGACTGATCTTCTGAATGATCGATCGCCATAATTCTCCTAGTGATCCTTTAACTTTCAGATGATATACCTCCCTTTATCTCCGCCGATAACGGCCTAAACTACACCAGTAACAGCGTCTACTGTTCAAATCTCAACACCCTTCTCTCATCTCTTCCCGCAAATATAAACAGCAGCGGTTTCCACAGCGCCTCGCTCGTGCAGAACCCAGACAGGGCCAACGCCCTGGTGCTCTGCAGAGGAGACGTTAATCTCGAAACATGTCGAAACTGCGCAAAAGAAGCAGCTCTTCAGCTCCTAGCATCATGCCCGAATCACGAACAGGGACTTATTTGGTACGAGCTTTGCATGCTACGACAGTCGAACGTTTCCATATTCGGAATCCCGTCAAAATCACCTTCAGTCTGGGTGCAGGAGTCCGTGGTTGTGTTGAACCCAGAGCAGTTTATGCTGGACCTGAGGACGCTGGTCAACGAACTAGTACCGGAGGCGGCCGACGGTGGCGGTCTGTGGAAGGTGGCAGCTGGGAATACAACTTCGTATGCTACTACAAGTATTTTCGTGCTGGAGCAGTGCACACCGGATTTGTCTGCGGATGATTGCACCAGCTGCTTGAACGTCCTTGCCGAATATCTGCCGCGATGTTGCTATAATGAGGATTTGCCCCTTATTAACGAGACTAGGAAATGTTGGTCCCAGGTGGGGCACCTCGAGATAGAATATCGAATATTATAGAACACACTCTAAAATATATATAAATATAAATATATATTTATATATATATACATAGAGAACCGATGAGATGTGGGATGCATTACAAATGATCGAGGGAGCTCTATTTATAGAGCTCCCAAAGTGCGCAAACAAATTCCATTCGGAATTTGCCTTTGAATAGAACACCACATGGCAGGCAAGCATTAAATGCTTGTCTGCCCACTTGTCAACATTTCTCCCACTTGGAGATTTGATTGAGAATCAAGCATATCTCCACACATCCTTTTAATCTTGCCGTTCCCCGCTGCTTGTGTTTTTGCTAGGCCACATGAGGATTTCCACCACTCAAACTTGTAAGTAGTCACTGGCTTGATCAGATAATCAGCCATGTTATCCTTTGTATGGATCTTCTGTATATCCACACTTCCTTCCAAGGTGCTTTTACTTTTGGCCGTAGAAGTGCCAAACTTTAATCCGTGTTCTTTACTGGTAACACAATGCTCACAAAAGAGTAAGGTCACTTTTGTAAACCCCGGTAACAGCTTCCGTTCAGAGAGAATTTTCAATTCCCGTTCTGACATATGCTCGAGCTTCCTATGCCATAACACCGATAATTCTTCTCCCGAACCACTTGATGCAACAGCTAGTTCCGCTTCTTTGTGTGTTTCCCCCAAAAGAACATACAGATTTGCCGCAACCTTTTCCGCCTTCATCACCACAAGCGCGCCTTTCACAATTTCCATGATCCCACTCTCGATACGGGTATTACAACCGACATCATCCAATTATCCCAAAGACAACAGATTCTTTGTCACGCCCTTCACATGCCGTACCTCCTGTATGGTGCAAATAGTGCCATCAAACATTTTGATTTTGATGGTACCAACCCCAGCGATTTCCAAGGCATGATCATTTCCCATGAATACGGACCCTCCTGAGACCGGTTCATATTGGTCGAACCATTCTCTCCGAGACGTCAGGTGCCACGTCGCACCTGAGTCCATAATCCATGCATCAGAAAACTTCTGCCTGCCTTCCGCAACTGTTGTTGCTTCGCTGACTAATATTTCAGCACCGCCTGAAGTACTAGCCACATTCCATTTTTCATCGTCCGTGACATCCCTCGGTCTATCTCCAATAGCAGCCAAGCAACGCTCTTTAATTGCTTGAATCTTCAATTTCCACAGCATAAAATTGCTGCCATTGAATTTCTCTATCTCGTACTTTGCCGCCATTATGCCAACAACAATTATCCCGTCTTAATAAAAATTCGAAAAATCTTTTCTGATGTGGAAGATCAGTCACAGCTGCAACCACAGAGCATACTCAGAATTTTATGAAAAATACCACTATAATATTTTGAAAATTACACCATCTCACTGTGTTTCCAAAGAGACACACACTCTCTTAATACAGGAGAAACCTATCTCACAATTATTATAGAACACACTCTAAAATATATATAAATATAAATATATATTTATATATATATACATAGAGAACTCTGAGATGTGGGATGCATTACAAATGATCGAGGGAGCTCTATTTATAGAGCTCCCAAAGTGCGCAAACAAATTCCATTCGGAATTTGCCTTTGAATAGAACACCACATGGCAGACAAGCATTTAGCATTAAATGCTTGTCTGCCCACTTGTCAACAGGAACATTTGCACATACATGATCAGACCATCTGCGATTTCATATATATCCAAACCAACGGAGATTCAACTCGTGAGAAGTTTCTTGTTATTTTACTCATGGTCTTTTCTTACATATATTTTTTAAACAAGCCCTAGTTGGAGGAAGAAAAAGATTGTTAATAAAAAAAAAATATTACACTATATTACTTGTCTCCATAAGCTTCAGTCTTATTCACTACATCACAATCCAAGAAAAAGTTATAATGCACAACTCGTACCTCTTGTACGTAGACTTGCCGATTCACTTGGATCAATAGCCAAACCTTTTGAAACGAAATCTTTAATTTGTATTTATTGGGCATATTCTCGTCACATTGGTTAATATTAACGATTCTATATACACAATGTTCCTCTATAAGGGTTCAAGATATTATCTCGTTCCCTAGGTTTACATACATATAATAGTCAGAGGTAGGAAAATTGAATACTGGAAATGGCCTTGAATTTGACTTCTAACACATTGGGTGGAGCAAATCGTTGTCATTTACACAAATAATTTAATCGGTTGATCACATCAACTTTTCTAGTTTATCGTTTGATGTCTCTCATTTAAAAGAGTGTACTCCAGTGGTACGTCCTGGAATCATTGTTGATTTGACTGAAAAAGACATATATTCTCCTTAATTTTAAAAATATATAAAAAAAATAAAAATTAGAACTCTAGACAAATTTCATTCAAAGTTGTGCTCACGGTTTCCATAGTTATATTTCTTCCAAGATTGTGGATATGTTTTGCTTTCTTCTTGTTTTTTTTTTTTTATTTTCTTCCAAAATTGTGGATGTATTTTGCTTTCTTGTTGTTTTAAAAGGATTGCTTTTACTTTAATAGTTGTTCGATACATAGATATTCTTGACCTTTTATTACCTATATGACACAAATAATTCTTTTAGAATAGAACACAAATAAGTAATGACAATAATTAGTCGGAAGTTAAGTTGGCCGACTCCTTATTTGATAAAACCAGTACTGTAAATAACTGGCCGGTCTCTTCTAACTCACCCTCTTAATATTATTTTGCTTTATTATTTTTTCATATTTCTAAAACAATGAGGCGGGCTCATTGACCCCTCTCCTTAATTTTTACTTTTGGACATAATTTTAATTTACATGATATTAAATTTTTTTGAGACAAGAGAAAAGGTATAGGGGGAGCGACTAATTAAATACAGATGCACTAGTTGTGAAGTTGGGCAGGCTCTTATAGAATTGAAGGTGGCAAGTAAAATTTGGAGTAGCTATGATTTCACAGAGATGGCCGCTGGCCTTATCTCTCTTCTGCCTTACAAACCTTTTAGCATCGGCCGCACCGCAATTGTCTTGCATAAACAACGGCAACTACACCAGTAATGGCACGTACAAGGCTAATCTGGAAACACTCCTCTCCTCGCTTCCTGCAAATGTTGATATCAATGGATTCTACAACGCCTCCATGGGGCAGAGACCGGATACAGCCTATGCTGAAGTGCTCTGCAGAGGAGACATACAGCTTGAAGAATGCCGTACTTGTATCCGGGATTCCCTTGCCGAATTAGTAAAAACTTGTGAAAATTACAAGCAAGCGGCTCTGTGGACTGAACTCTGCATGCTACGATACTCTAACGAATCCATGTTCGGGATTTCAAAGACGTTTCCATCGTGGTACTGGTGGGATACGATGAACACCTTCATTCCTTACCAGTATATGGCGGATGCTAGAAGGCTACTGGAAAATCTTCGGGGCCAAGCTGCTCGTGGTGGCTCTCTCAGGAAAGTGGCTGCTGGGAATAGAAGCTCTGTGGATTTTCATATTCTTTTTTCCTTGGTTCAGTGTACCCCTGATTTGTCCCCGGAGGAGTGCACTAGTTGTTTAATTGAGGCTGCTCTGTATATTCCAAGATTTTGCAACAATACCATAAGGTGTAGAGCAGTTTCGCTTAGCTGCAACTTTCGTTATGAGGAAGTTCCCTTTTACAATGAAACAAGGCTACAAGAGTTACAGAATCTGATAACGCTGCCACCACAACCGCCACCACCACCACCTAGTCCGCCACACCGGCCACCACTACCACCACCAGGTTTGCCAGAGCAGCCGGCACCGCTGGGTAAGAGATGATAATATGTACTCTAATTTGGCCTTTATAAACATAAATCGAACTTCTCGAATTATATATAGAATTTTCTGTCTAATTCTTTGATCTTTCATTCTCTTACTTCTACTAAGTGCGTCAATACTAATTACATACTTATATACATAATAATGTAATTTTTGCAATGAACATGCTAAAATTAATACTCAGACGATGATCATATGTATAATACTTGTATTAGAATACAGTTATGGTCGACGACCGTATGATTTTGCAGGGAAAAACGATCCAAATACTCGAACTGCGATCATCGTTTCTGTTTCAGTTGGTCTGAGTCTAATTATAGTAGCTGTAGTTGCTAGTATCCTGCTGATACGAAGAACTAAAAAGAAGCCAAAAGAACTTGAGAGTAAGTAATTATCGCGACTTTAAACCAACGGAATTTTCAAGCTTTAACAGCGATTTTCGCTAAAACATGCTCCTTCAATTTGATTTGAAGCTGCACGTGACATCAATGTGGCTGAATCTCTACAATATGATTTTTCCGGAATCAGAGCGGCTACTGATGATTTCTCAGTTGCTAACAAGTTGGGGCAAGGTGGATTTGGGATCATTTATAAGGTAACAGTGTATATATATTGCGGTTCCATTTTCGTATTGCATGTGTTACATACAAAAATCTTTGTGATAACATAGAGTACTAGGACTGATCTAGGGAACACTTGCGAATGGGCAAGACGTCGCTGTAAAAAGACTATCTCGGAATTCTGGGCAAGGTGAAGGAGAATTCAAGAACGAGGTCTTATTGGTGGCCAGACTACAACATCGGAATCTTGTAAGACTCTTGGGTTTTTCCATGGAAGGGAAGGAAAGGCTTCTAGTCTATGAATTCGTCAAGAATAGAAGCCTTGACCAATTTATATTCGGTAATATTCCATTAATGTCATGGTTATTAATTATTTTCACTATTTGTGGCTAGCTTACATATCTTTCAGATTTATACATGAATTTAAGTATACCACAGACCCTATCAAACACATCGATTTGGATTGGGAGAGCCGCTACAAGATCATATTTGGGATTTCCAAGGGACTTTTATATTTGCATGAAGAATCTCGACTCAAAATAATTCATCGTGATCTCAAAGCCAGCAATATACTTTTGGATGAAGATATGAACCCGAAAATTGCAGATTTTGGCATGGCGAGGTTATTTGCTGTGGATGAAACTCAAGCCAATACCAACAAAATTGTGGGAACTTAGTAAGTGATATTTCAGTAGCAGTGGGAAGGACCAGTCAGCCCCGAGTGGCATTTTTGGAAATTTGATCGACATGTGAAGCTTATACTACAATCAAGATTAAGTTTTTTAAATTGTAAAAAAATTTTATTTTTTAAAAATGATCTCCTTCCCTCTCACGGACATTGATCTTGATTAGGTATATGAGGCTGCATGATTGCACTTGGTAGCTTTTCTTTTTTCCTTGCTTCAACTATTAACTAGTTGATTATTGTAGTGGATATATGGCACCAGAATATGCAATGTATGGACAGTTCTCTGTTAAGTCCGATGTATTTAGCTTCGGTGTGCTGATCCTGGAAATTATCAGCGGTCAACAAAATAGATCATTCCAAAATGGTGAGGATATGGAAGACCTCTTAAGTCTGGTAAGCAAGATGCTTTCATTAGGTCTATAAGCTCTTAAACCTGGAAAGTCAATGGTTGGGCTTGATATGTGGTATTAAATTGAAATAAAAGTTTTTCTTTATATATAAACTTAATATTTTTTAACTCATTTTATATTGATCTTTTGAGCCCGGGCGAGTCAACGAGTCATTGAGACCCTTCATGCATGTTGTATGTCTTGTTAACATGTTAACTAAAGCCAGTTATGAACTTGTTAATGTTGCTGAATGCTGGTTTTCTGAAGAGATTGTTATTTCACAGGCATGGAAACATTGGCGTCAAGGAAAGGCAGCAGATATCATCGATCCAGTACTATTGAGAGTTGGTCAAAGTACACAACATGAAAATTTAAGATGCATACACATCGGTTTGCTATGCGTGCAAGACAATCCTGGTGATAGACCAACAATGGCTTCAGTTGTTGTTATGCTTAGCAGCTCCATAAAATCATTGCCAGTACCTTTTGAGCCAACATATTCTAGGACGCATGGCTATAACTCGAAAATTCCGAGCTCTCGGGAGTTCGAGTCGAGTGGATCGTCAGCTTTTAGAAGGTCACGTGAATCGGGCGAATATTTGAGAACCGACATGTCAATGACTGCAAGGTTTTATCCAAGGTGATTTTCAAGAATATGGTTGAAGTTCATTGGTAAAATGCTTGGTACATGTGTGAGGACTCCTGTATGTTGTACTATCATGATAAGTCGTGGAATGTAAAATACTTGAATGCCAATCCCTATATGGTATTGCCTAGTTTGATAATTATGTACTTGAAAGAATTTGTTTGAACAAGTGTTTGCTACATAGAGTTTGATTATCACCAAGAATATCAGATAAGGGCGTCAGATATGTTTTCGGCATGACCCCTGTTATGCATCATATCATGACTTTAGTAGATAAAAAAGATAATGCGAGTAAGCACTGCTGAGGGAAAATAATATATTATGGAGAATAAGCACTGCTGAGGGAAAATAATATATGAATGAATCATATATGGAGAATAACACGGGTATTTATAGGAATGGGGAGGGGTTTGTTAACATATTTGAGGACTCTAAAATGTTTGCTTAAAATTTTTGATTTGTTGGCAGATTTGATCTGATTTGTATCGATCACAAGATTTTTGAGATTTTTTCCTTATTTCGTTTGAATCCCATGCTTATCATTTCTGAATTGTATTTGAACGTGTATATGAGTTTAAGCAGTACACCGAACTCATCAATCACTTAGTGCAGATGATGGATTTGTGATAGTATATGCCCATGTCAAGTGCATCCAAACAATCTATGCGACCAAGCTATAACACCACCCAGCCTACCAACCCGTCGAGCTCACCACACGAACTATTTACCTAATACAACCCAGTTACAGTTCGAGATAACAAATGCCTAATCAATCTTATTCCAAGAATCTTTGCTCTTTGAGAGACAAAATGATAGAATTTTTGAGCAAAATCTAATGGATTGACTTGGAGAAATATCGCCACAATATTTCCAAAAGAGACTTTGTTTTTATTTTAATTTGCTACGTTTAAGGTGGTGCCGTGGAATGTTTGATTTTACATAGCTTTGCTACTTCATATAGAAAGAAAAGATTTAAATTGAGACTTTTAGATGGTTTTCATTTGCCATCTTGCTTATATCCGAGGTGATCATTCTGAAGGTGAATATGGCTAATGGTCCACAGTAAAAGGTGTGGCTTGTTATGCTTTATATTGTTTTTCTTTGTAATTTTGTCAAGTCGAAGATTCGTATGTTGGTCGCTCATATATATAGCATTAGAGTTAGAGCAGGCCAAGCATACCAAATCTATCGGGTAAGCCCACCACATCATAAAAAGTAGGTGGGACGGGCTAATAAAATGATAGTCTGTTTGGAGACGGCCAAACTAGCTGGCCTGTTTGAGTCACGAATTGTGGCGAGTCGGGGTGCGTTGGTCTGCGGAATATGAAAAAATAATTATTAAAAATTATTTCAAGTTATCGTTATATTTGTTTAAGATTGTATTATACATATTTATTCATGTATGATTTTTGTATCATAAACTAGTTTTAAAAATTTGAAGAATTTAAAATGAGTTGTGTAGTAATTTTACGACGGTTTGTAAATAATTTCTAAAGTATTTTCTTTATTTACTGTGTTATCGATAAATCCATTTTTAATTGCATAATTTCGAATGTGTTAAATTCTTATCGAAGTTCCATCTTTACATGATTTGATGTACGATTTGTATATATAAAATTCTCAAATTATTTATGATTTTATAAGATTGGGCATGTTAGTCCGTCGACCCGCCAACCCGTGGTGGGGTGGGCAGGCCATAGCTTTACAGGCCCGTTAAAATGACGACTGACCGGCCCTACTCGTCTGTAAGTACTAATTATAGTTGAGTGTTGCCCCCAGGGGCACAGGCGAGTTTGTAAGGCTTGGGGTGATGTGAGCGTAATTTCCCCGGCTTCACGGGTTCGATTCTCGTGTGGAGCATATTCCCCACTGAAATATTATGGAGGTATGCTCTGAGAGTTAGTCCGTTATATGAGTCATCTTTCCCGGGTTCCTGCCTACTCATGCATATCCCTCGATTTACCAACTTGTATAAATCAATGGACCTCTGACCTATATAGGGGTTAGCCCATTAATGGGTTAACTTTTAAAACTAATTATAGTTGAGTGTTTCATTCAATAAGATTTGTGAAGACCGCGTCGTTGTAAATGCCTGATTCTCCGAGCTTGAACTGGGAGATTTGTCATACCATCTTTGCTCCATCCAAAATTATGTCGTCATCTCAAGTTTTTCCCCTTCTTCTCAAATTTTTTTTTCCTTGAAGCCCAAAATGACAGGAGTAAAGAAAGGACTGATACTGAGAAAAACAAAGTCCGGTTTGCCTTTGTTGACTTTAGTTAAAGTCCGTTCCCCGTCAATATCATTCACTTCTGAATTGACGGGACAAAAAAAGCTTCAAATGGACTTTTAAATCACGACACATGTATATCACTGGACTGGGCATTGAGAGTTTGACCAATATACAAGTCTTTTCAGGGGGAGTTTTTGAATTGTTCCTAGCAAGAAACTTCCTTATAATGTACCCGTTATATTCCGATCGAAAGTCGAAACGGATACATCCCGAACAGAGCTCATTGGAGCTAGTTTGGGCTGAATTGGGAAAGGTGTATTCAATTTTTGTAAGCACAAGTAGAAGTCATATAACGGTTGAGGTTTTAATATCAATCTTGGATAATTGGATTTAATATCACGGCACTAGCCTTGCTAACGTAAAAGTTTGAAGGCAGATTATTATTATTATCCTGTTTTATCTGTTGGAAAAGTAAGAAAATAGTAATAAATTAACAATAGGATATATCTTTCCTTTTATTTCCTTTATCGTACATGCATGTCCAGGTACGCAAACGACAACATGTGCCACGGTCAGCCACCATGATCAATGAAAAGTCAAAACAATTTAAGTTGGAAAGAGATAATCTACCAACAAAAAAATGTATGGAGTTGAGGATATGATGAAGCTAGTTAAATGCAGAGCTTCCATTTTCTTCATTCTCACATACCTTTTCTCCTCAGCGACAGCCCAATTTTATTACTGCCCGGACACTGGCAATTACACGAGCAACAGCACATACAAGTCTAATCTTGATGCCCTCCTCCCTTCTCTGCCACAAAGTATCGATGACAATGGATTCAAAAACGCCACCATGGGGCAGGCCCCGGAGACAGCATACGCGCAAGTGCTCTGTAGAGGGGACATTGAGCTCCACACATGTCGTAGTTGTATCTCAAATGCCAGCATTGACATAGCAAACTGGTGTCCGAATCACAAACAAGCAGTTCTTTGGAATGAATTATGCATGTTACGGTACTCTAATGAGTCAACGTCCGGGATCCTGGCGACTGTTGATCAACCAGTGTACGTGTGGAGTATACAGAATGTCTCGAGTCCGGACCAGTTTATGGAGGATCTTTCAACGTTGCTAGACAATCTTCGTGGGCAAGCAGCAGATGGTGGCTCCATGCGCAAGGTGGCGGCCGGGAGTAGAGCTACTGCCAATTTTCAGACCGTCTTTTCGCTGCTTCAGTGTACCCCGGATTTGTCTCCGGAAGATTGCAGTAATTGTTTGGCCATTGCTGCAGCGAGTATTCCAAGATTTTGTGATAGAAGGAGAGGATGCCGAGCACTACATCCTAGCTGCAATATTCGTTATGAAGATACACCCTTTTACAATGAAACCAGACTTCAAGAATTACAAGGGCCCATAACACCAGGTGATAGATGATAGTGTGATCTTCGGACCTTCTTATATAATACCAAGTCATGCTTCTTGAATACAATTTTTCATCTGGATATTCTACACTCTTTTCTTCTCTCCTTTTCAGTAACTGGAAATTTTGCTTTTCACAGATCTGTAGTCTTCATTTGTGCGCGCGTGTGATTTGCTAAGATTAATCAAACTCTCCCACGATGATATTACAGACAATCACATGCATTCCAAAATAGCTTATGGAGATATTAATATTATGATTCTACAGGAAAAAAAGATGCTAGTAGAACTCGAATCATCATCGCTGTTGTTATTCCAGCCGTTGTGTGTGTAACACTAGCTGTATTTGCTGGCATGTGGTCGATAAAGAGAACAAAAAAGCAGCACGTGGAGGAACTTGAGTGTAAGTTTTTCATCGTTTTCCAACTTGTCCTTCAGTAACTGCTCGCTCTAAAACATTCCCTTGTTCATTTGAAGCTACACAAGACATTATTTTAGCTGAAGCTCTTCAATACGAATTTGATGAGATCAAAGCTGCAACACAAGGTTTCTCAGATGCTAATAAACTAGGGGAAGGTGGATTTGGTGTTGTGTACAAGGTAACCATACATATAAATCCCCAAAAAGACTTTGTGGTTTGCTACATCCATCCAATATTCGTGGCGACACCAACATAGTATGGATCGGTTTTTGAATATGTTAGTATTTGATAACAGGGTAAGCTTTCTAATGGACACGATATTGCTGTAAAAAGACTGTCTATGGAATCGAGACAAGGCGACGTTGAATTCAAGAATGAAGTCTTACTGGTGGCTAAACTACAACACCGGAATCTTGTGAGACTCTTGGGTTTCTCCATTGAAGGCAGGGAGAGGCTTCTTGTCTATGAGTTTGTTAAGAATGCCAGTCTCGACAGATATATATTCAGTAATGTTTTGATATTATCTCCAGCTAAGATTAAATATCTGTTAAATCGTTTTGAACTCTAACGTTTGGATTTTACATATTCTACAGATCCAACAGAACGTTTGAATTTCAACTCTGAGAGGCGATACAAGATCATACTAGGAATAGCTAGGGGACTTCTCTATTTGCATGAAGAGTCTCGACTCAAAATAGTTCACCGCGATCTTAAAGCCGGCAATATACTTTTAGATGGTGAAATGAATCCCAAGATAGCAGACTTTGGCATGGCAAGAATGTTCGCCGCTGATGAATCTCATGCCAGAACAAATAGAATTATGGGAACATAGTAAGAACTCTCACGATAGCAGTAGGGCGGCTGAGACAAAAAATGTAGTTAATAAATTTCGGGGGCATGGTGCTTGAGTTAGTGTCCTCGTTAAAAGGTTTTAGTTGCACCATAACTATTATTATGTAGGGAAATTTTCAGAAAAATGACAGGTACTCAACTCTCTATCTCCACATTTTTAAAAGAACTGTATTTTACTTGGAAATCAACTCCTCGTCAGCCATGACGCGACGGAGGCCTCTCTTGCCTAGCAGCATTATTTTTGTTTACTTCATGGAGGCTGCATGATTATGCCTCGTAAGTTTTCCCTTGCTTCAACAACTAACGACATGCTTATTGCAGCGGATACATGTCACCGGAATACGCAATGTTTGGACATTTCTCCGTCAAGTCCGATGTATTTAGCTTCGGTGTGTTGGTGCTTGAAATCGTAAGCGGTCAGAAGAATATATCATATCAAAATGAGGACGACATGGAAGACCTCTTAAATCTGGTAAGCAAGGATGAGTACTGGAGTAAACTGAAACAATACATTAAAGCCGAAATCCTATACTATCTACTACTTATGTTAGTGGCTAACGGATGCTGGTTGATACTGATGAGGAATATGTACTCGATAGGCATGGAATAGCTGGCAGGAAGGAATGCCTGAGAATGTGATCGATCCGGTGCTCAGCGCTAGCTCCGGTAACCTACGTGATATGATAAGATGCATTCATATCGGTTTGTTATGCGTACAAGACAATCCTCTCGATAGACCAACAATGGCCTCAGTTGTTCTTATGCTTAGCAGCTCCACCATATCTCTGCCTGTACCGTTGGAGCCAACACATTCTGCGATCAACCCAAACTTCCAAGAGCATGGTTTACGTGAAGTTGTGACGAACGAATCACCATCCACTCGTAAGTCGACTCGATCATCGAAAAATGGCATGTCAATCACTGAGTTTTATCCAAGGTGATCGACGGAACAATTTGTCTGATAAATGGTGGATAGCTCGATCCAGCCAGCCCCGTCACAAGATAAAAGCTAACTTATAACAGGAGCTCATCTCCTTTTTCTGCATATTTTTTCTTTTACAGTTTGCTACTATACTTGAGAAACAAATACTTATTGATTTAATGATTTCATTGTTTTGTTTTGAACTGGAGCTCATTGTTAGCCAACGCAAACCAGTTAGACAATAATGAAACACTACAATTCAGTTAGCACACTATTTGAATTAATTAATCAACTGGAGCTATCGAAAAATATCACAAAAATTACGATTTTTCAGGGAAAGGGACGATAGTTATAAAACTCGAATGATCATTATCGGTGTGGTTTCATGGAAAAAAGACGATGTTTCTCTAGAATAATCTGATCCATTATAAACTCCAGAGTCGGAGTAGATAAAAATCCCTTTTCGTGCAATCGAAATTAGATGTGGATAAGGCACGATTACGTGTTCAATATGGATCTTATCTTCACTTGTTGACGTCCAAAAAAAAACAATGGCCATGTCCTACACTTCACCCGCATGGAAAAATTCATGGTTAATTTGTGGTATGTTGATTCCAATGCAAATTAACCATCAACGCTATGATAATAACGGGTTTATAACAATGTTTAAGATACAAATAAACGTTAACAAAATGATGGTTATATTAATGAACAATTTGATTAAACAACATATATTAAGGTTTATAAAGGGACCCGTCGATCAAAAGTCTATATATTTTTTTAACAGAGATACGTTTAATTAACTATTAGGAAAAAGAAAAAAACAATCATTTTAACCATAAATGAAACAATTCAGTGACACTAGATCATATATAGCATTGATTTCATCCTCTTTAATGGAGTATATAAGTTAAAACACAATAAAATTCAGCAACATAACCAATGTCTTCCACGAATATAATTTATTACAATTGTAACGTCAGACTCACCATCTGTGTTTACTCTATGTGTCGCAATTAAATATATTATCATTGAATTTCAAGCATGTCATGTTAGAAGGAATAAAAGCTTTGTAAATAAATGAATCTGAAAAAAAAAAATTCAGAAGTCGGCCTCTCCATGCATTCTTATTAATCGAATTCATAAATACGTACTTCTTCACAAATGAATAAAAACAATTTTGGGTCTACAATAAAATTGTAAGAATCTAGATGTTCTTAGCTATTAACAATTAAAACGAATATGGAATTATATATGAGGTGCTTGTTGAAATTTGAGTGAGATATGTAATATTATTTAATAAATTATAAAATATTGGATTTTAATTTATTTAATTTGATATGAAATTAAAAATGATAAATTTATTCTTTTAAATAATCTAAAAAATCTAGAATGCCAAGAATAATATTATAATCTTAATTAACTGATTTGATTGCTATTTTAAATTATTATTGATCCATATATTCAGACACGATTGATTGTCAGACCTAATATATCCTAAATAAGTTATATTTTCCTATCCGCACCGAAAATTTGGTTGAACCCAACATCTTGTCATTTATCCTCAGTCCCTACTAATTGATTGACTCAGACAATGAACTGATTGAACGCCAAAAAGACTAAACTAACCATCTTATACTCAGTTTGGAGGAAAAAAAAAATCCCACGGGCTTGTCGTCGCGTAAGTGCTGACAATGATAAAACTCAGATGATTGATCTGTCGTGTCCAATCAATTCAAATTCTTATCCAAACTATATTTGTCATCCGATCGAAATAATGAGACGAGATAATTGTATTTTAAAGGTGAATTGATGGGCTATACAAACATAATAATAAATTGAATCTGAAT
Source organism: Dorcoceras hygrometricum (assembly GCA_001598015.1). Taxonomy (NCBI): domain Eukaryota; kingdom Viridiplantae; phylum Streptophyta; class Magnoliopsida; order Lamiales; family Gesneriaceae; genus Dorcoceras; species Dorcoceras hygrometricum. Next base: position 312,451 of record KV003152.1, on the reverse strand, counting down.
ATATATTAAGGGGAGCCATAATACGTAAATTACGTGCACATGGTGAGTTAGACATAAAACACAACAGATTCCAAAAAAAGAAGACATAATATCAAGAATTATATAAAAATAAAATGTGAATATTGGAATATATCCATAAGTTTCTGAGTCAGATTCATTGATTGAGCCTGGTCGAGATGGATCATGGCTGTCTGGTCCCACAAGTAAGACCAATCTATTTATGGTGCCAATTAATCCATCCACGTGGAATCATTGTTTTTTAAAAAATTAATCTCCATAATACTTAAGTGGGGAATATGCTTCACACGATAATCGAATCCGTGAAGTCGGATAAGATACTCTCACATCACCCCAAGTCTTATCAACTCGTCTATATCCCTGGAGCACGTGGAATCATTATTGATATGTAATTGTTGTAAAAATGGTGATTTGATTTTTTTTAATTTTCAAGTTTGCGAGAAAATAATGTGATCTCCCTTATAAGCTTCGACTCCGAATAGAGTAAATTTTGTCGAGGTGTGTCCAAAATGAGTGGGAAATATAATGGTCCAACTAACCGTCACATAAAAAACATGTATTTATATTTATTACATCTTGTAGCATTTAGAATCGAAGTTATAGTCAGAAGCACCGTAACGAATCGTAGTTAAGTCGGAGAATAAGATGGACAATCGAAAATATAAAGTTGTTAATTTTTCCCCATCCCCTACATTCTAATATTTTTTTTAATTTGACCTTTGAAATTGGATTGAAAGGGTACTTTGTACTCAATTGAAGTTTATTGAAAAAGAAAAACAGAACAATGATCCTGTCGAATTTTTTTTAAAAAAATCTATAGAATTATATTATTCGTATGAGGGAAGTTCTTTTCTTGGAAATCAAAAAGTTACATAAACTATATATATTTTTCTCCATGGATGATGAAACACCTTAAACATTCGTTATATATTTAAAAATAAAATATTATAATTTTCGTAAAAAAAAAAATAAACTATATATAATTAACATAGAATATGCGGAGGTTCGGAGCCTGTACCTGCTCTGGTATTTAATGCCAACATCTCAAGTTGTGGAATGTAGGCTATAGTGATTATTGAAAGAGAAAATATAGTCCTAATAGCAACAAATTAAATTAAACTTTTCGCCGCGGAGGTATGTCTAGAATTCGCATAAACCACCGGATTCTAGCTTACAAAGTCGGCGAAGTTGAGTTTTCCGGCGACCCTGGAATTAATTTATCAGACACAGTTTTTGAGTTCTTAAGCGAAGACAACGAAAGACTGTCATCTATCAGCAGCAGCTATTGTGAAGAAGAAGAAGAACAACAACAAGAACAAGAAAACGAAAACGATAATATCAATGGAAATGCTAAAGACGATGACAAGAACTCATGGGAGACACAACTCCAGCTTTTACAAGTAATTTATATATAAGTTTAAGAATATGTGCTCCCGATCTTTCATGATTTTGATGGGGCTAAAAGTTTGATGGACTTGTTTCTGCTTTTGCAGGCTACCATATCCAGAACGAGTTGTTTAGAATCAAGAATCCGGAAAACCGTGAAGGAGGCGTTGAATGAAGCGCAGCACGCCACAAACGTTTGCGCCTGCCGAACGCCGGAGCAGCAGGGCTGCCGGAAATGTCTCATGGAACATGTTTGCCGGCGCCTGCAGAATTCCGGTTTTAACAGCGCAATTTGCAGGTCCAAGTGGAGAAGTTCACCAGATATTCCTTCAGGTTTACATAATACCCGCTGATTTCTAGCTAGCATTAATTTCAACTAAAATTTTTTTGCGAAAGTATAATGATTTTTCCACTTTGCCTAACAATTCAGACACTCGATCGTAATGATCTACAAACCCTTTTTTTATATTAGCACATTTACATTGTTAATAATTAATAATAATGCTATACCAATTTTCTCATAAAGATGATTCAAGAAAGATCGATAGAACGGTTGTTAGCATGATGATTAGTGGGACACTGAGCCAATTATGAAGAGTAGGTAATATAGAGAGATGGTATGGTAATACCAAGTACTTGGACCAACTTATATATAAGGTTAAATGAAAAATTGTACGAATGAAATATAGTACTGTTTCTCTATTCTAGTGGTTTTTTGAAAACTTGGATATAAATTTTAGCATTGTCGTGAAAATGTTAATGCTACGTTTATGCAGGTGAACACACATTCTTGGATGTAATCGACACTTCAAACCCCAAGAAAGGGGAAGTGCGGGTGATTATTGAGTTGAACTTTAGGGCCGAGTTCGAGCTGGCGCGAGCGAACCCGGAATATGACAAGCTGGTAAAAGCCCTACCCGAAATTTTCATTGGAAAAATCGAAAGGCTTCTGGCATTGTTAAAGATCTTGTGTACTGCTGCCAAGAGATGCATGAAGGCCAGAAAACAGCACATGGGCCCATGGCGAAAACATCGCTACATGCAGGCTAAATGGCTTAAAACTTGTGGGCGGTTCGCGGCTGCACAGCCTCTGTGCCCGGAATATGGATATACCGTCGTTAGGACGGCGCGGCCGAGGGTGTCGTTGCTAACGGTGGGTCTTAAGGAAAGTTTTGCGGATATTTATAGACCTGCTGCTGTTGAAGCTGTGTGAATCTGGCCTTCAAGTAATTCCATTTTGTTCCGTTTGAGTACACGAATAAACTATGTTCTTACAACCTTTTTCACTATTCATCTATTGTAGTGTATATATATAATTCCAGATCGATATTTTCACTTGTTAATTAGTTCACATTATATTAATTGGAGTTGTTGGGAATAATGGTGATCGAAGTAATTTGGACCATTTTGATTCGATGGAAAATATGTTCGAAGAGAATGTATATATGTGATACATTTCCTACCACGTTTCTCACCTTATTCTTGCCTATAAATACACTTCATTGTTGTGTTTCAAAAATCATCCCAAAGCAAGAAACAAAGAAGCAATTGATGAGTTTCTTGATAGAATGAGTGTGATTTCTTTGAGTTCTATTGAGTTAGGAATCTTGAGTGACGACTGTCACTAATATTTTCTGCATAGTGAAGAATTTATTGCCCATCTTTCCCATGGGCATAAACAAATTGTTGAACCACGTAAATTCATTGTATCTCATTTTATTTTGTTTACTCACATCACAAATTGCTCCAAGAAGAAATACGTCTGATTTCAACATGATTATATATATCAGGATTCCAAATTTAAACGAGGTTTCAACTCAATTCAAAACATAATCGTATCAATCAATCCAAAAAACATAGATATATAGATTGGATTAGGTTGTTCAATAAGAATATCACCTCTGTTGTCAAGGTTTATGATTCTCAATTACTTACCTATTTTCAAAGTCTAAGAAAAAAAAAGTTATGGTAATTATTTGCTGATTGATCGTGTTGTTCAAACAGTTTCATTGTTGGTAATTGTCGATGGTTATATATTGAACATAAATTGAATATAAAAGACAATTTAATTTCCTCAAAAAGAAAAAGACAATAAATTTGTTAAGGATAAGCCCTCGAGGTTGAACCATGTTATAGAAAAAAATACATCAGGGGTGGGCTGTACTGTACAGATATGTTTTGGTCTTTAACAGTAAAGTGTGGGCCGTAAATGTACAGATCACTGTACAGGTTCCTTTTGGGGTTTAGGAGTAAACCCATAACATAAAATAAAACAAAAGAATGAAGCAATTGCGGTGAGCGTGGATCGAACACGCGGCCTTCAGATCTTCAGTCTGACGCTCTCCCAACTGAGCTATCCCCGCAACATATGTGGCTGTTTAAACTTAACACCTATGTAAGCAAACAAATAAAAGGTAACCAAAATTTCATTTCATACGCAAAATAAATGCTTCCTTCCTTCCACTATTCTCGATTTTCTGGATGTTTCGGCTGCTGAAAATTCGAAGTGAGGTTCCAGCTTTTTTTTTCTTCCTTTGTTAGTCCAAGAGGATTTGGGCTCTCCTCTCTTCATTCATATGTATCTTGATTTTTTCCTTTTCTATATGCTTCCTATTCGGTGGTCCACTTTTATGGTCTCCTGGATTCCACATAAGCCTAACCGTGAGGATATCCCATGAAAATCAGACATGGGGTTTGACTTTCTTTCCAATTATTAACTACATTCTCGCCCCAACATCGAAGCATGCTTTTTTTTTTTTTTTTCTAAATTCAAATCTTTCCTGCGGTACGTTTCTGTTGCTGCAATGCTTCTAATTTTACAAATCTTTGCAGAAAGTCACATGTCTCCCTCTCTTCTCGTTCCTCTATCGATTATTGCTCAACACACTTGGCAAAGTTCAAAACCAATTTTATGGTTCTAATTTTACAAATCCCTGGACTCACATCTCTTCTTGTTCCTTCTATGGTTCACCATCCTCTCGGATCCGGATTTTCATCAGGGTAAAATGATGTCGCTCATGGGTCTTTTCCTTAAATTAAGCACAATCATTCAACTCACTTCAAACATTAAAATCCAAGTGCAACTTCGTTTTTTAAGACTGGTGTTGTTCCGACAAATTTCCCACTCATACTTTTTTCAATAATCTTTACATGAAATGATTAAAACACGACCAATCATTTTTAAGTACCTTGTAAACAAAGTTCAAAATCATGTCGTGGCATAAATTATCTACGATCCAGTCATTACAATGTGAAACACGAGAATACTGTCCAAAACCTTTGTAAACAGAAAAACCGTAAGAAAACATATGTATTTATAAACTATGGATCGTACTACAAATAATAAATGTAATAAAAGATTCATCTCCCTTCTATGAATGTATTGGACCAAGAACTTGACAATGACGAACACATTGCCTGCCTAATCTCTTCAAATGTTGGGTGTGAACTGAAACCATCACCAAAGGCGTGTGGAAAAAGGCTCCAATCTTTAGTTTCCATTATCTGAAGCAAGGAAATGTCCGAATCATTGCCTTCCGACTCATCAAACTCATTTTTCCCTTCAAGGATTTTCGCTACTTGTCTCATTTTCGGTCTTGAATTCGAGTCTGGATGCGTGCACCACAAGCCTAAATGAAGCATAAGTTCCACTTCCTTCTCATCGAGCCCCTCTCTATTCCTTAGTCGTGCGTCGACCCCATTGAGTAATGCCCCTTGGCTCATTAGCTCCCACATCCACTCTATCAAAGGTGGCTGGCCTTCTTCAATAGGCCTTCTACCACAAATGGTTTCCAAGATAAGAACTCCATAACCAAATACATCAGTTTGTGTTGATACTCGGCCACTCTTCACCACCTCTGGCGCTAAGTACCCAACCGTGCCAACCACGCATGTAGTGCTAGCCGTCTTACTGTGATCTTGCATTCTTGCTAATCCAAAATCACCTAGCCTAGCATTCATTTCTTTATCGAGCAACACATTGCTCGCCTTTATATCTCGATGCAACACTTTTGCCTCCCATCCCTCGTGTAAATACAAGATTCCCGAAGCCACTTGCTTAAGAATCCGTAATCTATCTTCACAACTCAACATCTTGCTTTCCTCACAATCGAACAACTTTTTGTCAAGGCTTCCATTTTCCATGTAATCATACACCAAAATCAGGCTGCCTTTTTCTTTCTTACACCAACCTCTCAATCCCACCAAATTTCTGTGTTTCAATCTCCCAAGACTTGATATTTCAGCCAGGAATGCTCTGATCCCTTGGCCGGTTTCAAGCGAAAAACGTTTTACTGCAACCACGGTTCCTCCAGGTAACACCCCTTTATAAACTTTCCCATTTCCTCCAACTCCAATAACATTTTCGTCAGAGAATCTCTTTGTAGCTGCATCAATCACTTGATAAGCAATTCTATGTGGCCAATACTCGAATTCCCAATCTTCCATTTCCTCCATCTCCTTTCTTATCCTCCTATTCCTTCTCACCACCAAGTAAGTAATTAATGAACACGTGAAGACAAAAGAAAATAGCCCCGATGCAGTTCCAGCAATGAAGCCTTTTCTTTCACGTAATGGAATCTTTGGGGGCTCAAAGGACGGTAAATCTCTAGTAATCAACGCCTCACTGAGCGAAAAATTAGTGTTGCTAAAACTCCACGCCAAAATCTTGTGACTTTCTACCAAAGCTCCTGTGGCTGATGTGAATCCAACAAACATCTGATCCTCGAAAATTTCAGAAAGATTTATACGAACACTCAACAAAGGTTTCTTAGGCCTTCTCACACCCACAGGTGCCATAGTAACATTAACAATGCCATCAACATGATCAATCCAAACCTGATAGTTTTTCCAATTATTAAGCTTCAATTTCTTGAATGAGTATGAATGAGAATCACCATCCGAAGGATCAGGCCAATACCCCGCCTCGTAAGCGATCACAGATGTGAGAGAATTAACATCAATCCCGACATGATTATCATTAATATCGTGAAACTCTTGGTTCATAAACACATCAAACTCAACTCCAAAGACATGATTACTCGGAAGCCCGTTGTTGCTGAAATTAAACAAGCCCAGATTCTGAGAAGAGCTCGTGCCTTGAATCCCAGTATGAGGTACGAATAAGAAAACTATGCCGTGTCCCGGGAGCACTCCCTCGTAAGGCGCCATAACGAAAATGAAAGAAGTTGAAAAGGGAAGCACATAGGACGAGTTCTCCCGCTTCGTGGCGATTTTTGTTGGGTATAGAGCACGACCAATGGAGAAAGCGGTGTCAGTTGTAAGCGTGAGTATCCGGGACTGGATCGTGGCGTTCCCGTAAAGGGAAACATTGGAGGAACCGAATCCATTGAAGAGAAAATCAGTGGCGGAAGTGGCGCGGATGACGAGAAATACAGTTAGGAAGTATACTAAAAGTTGGTTGTATGGTTTCTTCATTGTAGTGAAGATGGAGCGGAGGGGTTGACATGGAGACGAGGTGGGAAGACAGCCATGATAGTAAGGCAAAATTCCATTTTTTTTTCATTTTTAAATATGCAATTTTTGTATGTACGTGGTCATAAATTTTTTAAAATATTTAATTTAATTTACATACTAACAAATTTCTTCATACAATAGTAAAGTACTGACGTCGACCATATGTTATTATAATGTCACGGTCATATTAGAAAAACGACAGAATTGAAAAAACAAATATATGGAACTAACACTGACCATAGAACCAATACTAAACATACACAATCAATATTCAATTTTCCGAACAAAAATAAGATTTAAAAAAGGTGTGGGTCCTCTGTGACATGGCATTGAGTTGGAAAAAGTATAGGTGATGAGTTGAAAATATATATGGCAGTGGTTCTAAATATTTGTGTAATGTCACGAAGTAATTGTCAACTTTCACTAAATCGATATTAATATGAATACAACTCTCAGTGGTTTAATGAATATATTGTCTATTCTAACAAAATGTGTGGCCGCCAGCCGGCCCTGGTTTTCCCAGGAAATAAAAATGTTTAAATAAAAATTTGAAAGATAATAACCTGACGGGCTGATATGTTAATTTTGTGAGATAGATCTTTAACCTACATAATCGACAAGAAAATTATTATTTTTGTGTCAAAAATTATTTTCTATTACAAATATCAATGGTTTAACTAACATATAGTATTAAACTGACGTAGCATTGAGGTTTTCTGTGTTATTTGCTAAACATTTTTCGTATTATTAATTTAGAATTTATTTTGGGAATATTCGGTTTATTTATCAGAAAATTATGCAACTTCAAGGAACTTAAGCGAAGCATCTACAGAAGAATACATCCATGACATGGGAGAATGATCGTGCATAGTGAAAAGTCCAAAAATTCTTGCAAGAAGTTTTGGCTCTGATAATTAAAAACCTTGTCGATGAAGTTGAGAATGATACAGTTCTTTTAGAACGAGAAAGTTTCACTTTGTTTGTTGACGTTCCACGATGTAACATTAGAAGTCTTGCGAAAATTGACGAAAGTCAACTATGAAATTCAATTACATTTGAATCGGAAAATAGCAAACAAAAGATTTATTTTTCGTTAGATCATCCAAGGTTTTAAGAAAATTAAAACCTTTATATCGTAAGTTTAGAGAATTATTAATTTTGATAACGATGAAGGGTTTTAAGAAAATTTATTGTCCATTTTATTTATAGAAATTGTTGACTTCATACACCGGCCCAAGTAGGATTGAGAAAAAAATTATAGGAGATTATTATTTTATAGAAAACTTATTATTTAGTGGGATTATCGAGTATAGCACATGATTTTCGTATCACATGTGTGTTTAATTAAAAATCACGTTAAATTCTTCCTGCCTCGTAATTTGGAAAACATCAGTTGTGTGAAAAAATATTGGTATGAAACTATAAATGCTATAGTCGATAATCAAGACTACATTTAAAGATTAATATTATACGTGGATGGTCAATAATGGAGTCTTAAATATTATTAAAAACCAGCCGGGATCGACGTTGCTTCTGTGGATTAGATTTATATGATCATTTTACGTCATTAGTATCTTTGACGCACGATGTATATATGATTTTAAATGTGTTACATACATAAATAAGATAATTATTCTACTCGATCATTAAAAAATGATAAAAATACTAAACTCTAATTAGTTTGTTTTTAATTTTTTATTCATAAATATCACTTATTCTTCATACTTACAATAGTATGGAAGTAATTCGAACAGCATGAATTATACCTTTTGAAATTTCACAAATTTGAAAATACTTGATTGATGTAATAATCAAAATATTTGCGTGTCTATTAAATAATTCATCATTTCTTCGGGATTAATCAGATGATGGATACAGTTTGACTTTTGATTACGGTTGAAAAATTTTGTGGTTAATTCATATTCCTGTTGAAACTATATATAATCAAATATGATGGATGACAATCTGGAATTTTCTTGAGCGAATGAAATAAACTCTAATCTTTGACTTTTGGGAAAAATAAAGCAATAACTTATTTCCATCAATTGAACTTGATATTGAAGAATAGCAGGCTAGTTACAAAGTTTTTCCTACGGTGAATCAAAATCTATAATAATAATTACAAAGTTATCCAACAATATATATCCCGATATAAGTCCATGGTTAAATAATCACTTTTTCTATTTTTCTTAACAATATTCTCCAATATAAATATGTCAAACAATGTCTATCTTATATAGTTTATATATATATATATATATATATATATATATAAAGTACCTGCTCCCCGAGGACTCCTTCAAACTGATTTCTTATGTTGAATTTTAGCACTCGGACCTCCACAGTTATGAAGCGTGGCAAGGAAAAATTCTAAACCCGACAATTTTAAGAAAACTAAACCCATCAATCTGTACATCTATGTCAATAAATAAGATTGGAACACCATATATTACGTAAAATAAAAATATATTTACCTATTAGCTAAACAAAAGTTAGGTTAAATTTACTATGTCTACATGTTGATTCACACCTTACACTACTCATTCTATTTAATTGTTGAATAGCTTTGATTTTATTTCTTGCATAAAAACACACGAAAATGGGAAATCAAAGTTTCCATGTCAATTTTATATAAATATATAAATATTATCTTATGGGAAAAATACATTAAAAAGTTGATTTATTTCAAAATGTCCTCTGATGTGAATAAAGATAATTACATTTCCATTATTACAATCAAAGGATAGGAAAATTCTCTACCACGCTACCATTCATTTGATGTGGCACCACATTTTACGTGGAGCCATGTCAAATAAATGATATAGATCCATGCGATAAAATATATCCTGTGTTGTCCAGTTACTTATCAATTATGACTTCCTGACCATTTTGACCCGCTAAGCCACTGTCCTATGCAAGTTTCTTCTCTCTTTTAGGGCATATCTCGTATATAGAAATGTAGTAAATTGGAAAAGAAAAACTATATAATAAAATGACATAAATATTCCTTCCAACAACAGCGACATCAAAGTGAATGAGTTCGGGACTGAAATACTTATGAATTCGAATGAAATTATTTGTGGGGACAAAATTACCCTTTAGGTCAAACTGATAAGAATATTTTCATTATATTTCAATTTAAAATATTAAAGAAACTAGTAACACAATATATTCTCCAAAATGTGATTTTCTTTTAAAAAAAATCAACTCTAAAAAAGCCAAATAAATATCAAATAACCAACATAACTAATATGGTATTGTTGATTTCCAAAGTTCATAAATTTAAAAAAAATTTCCAAGTGGCACAAAATGTGACACACAACATTAACCAATTACTCTTTTATTTCTTCAAAACTTCAAACATAATAATTTTAATCAACACTTCTTTTTCTTCTTCAGACTTGCATAAAAACACCTCATGTAACTTTTGAGATTTTGCTATTTGATTTACTGCTTTCATGACTTCTCCTATGTAAGAATGAGAATCTTTCTCATCTCCTAATTAATTTTTTGTCTCTTTCTGAAAATTTTTGCATCAACTCCAATCGCTTTGACAAATACTTGACTCGCTTTGCTATTTTGACTTCCAATACTTGAAGCTGTACCTTTAGTATCTGTCATGGAAATTATGCTATCATTGTTTTACTTCTCTTTCGTTTGTTTTTGGTAGTGAACTTCTCCACTGCTCGGAGATTACAATGGAGAAAATGAACTATAAGTATCAAAATTACCGAGGTCATCATTTATAGTTGTTTCAATATTATTATTCATATTATTATTAGGTTTTTTTTTGTTCGAAATATAACACAAGTTTCATATTGGAAGATCAAAGAGTAGATAATTGGTTAATACGACGGAAGATATCTTCAATGCTACGATCCATTTGGGAGAAGTACAAAATATAACCTCGAGGGATTGGACATACAGTGCACAATACAGTACCATTGTGGATGACTTCCATTTTCTTTACAAGATTCGATTTTGAAGTGGGTAGCCATTCTTAACTTGGTATGTGTGAGATAAAGCATGTATGAAAAGATGGATTTCGGCGCTATCATTTCTTATATATATATATATATATATATAATAAAATTAACATGGTCTTCTTTGATTAGTTCAAATGTTTTTTTTTTCCCAAATATGATTATATCGAATTGTGAAAAAGTTGTACTCCATGAATCAGACTCAGAGGTCAAAAATCAAAGCAACTATTTTTTGTCTAAACAATAAAATACTTCTTCATTTCACAAACGATCGAAGGATGCCAACTAGATTGTGACCATTTTGTTAGATATAATTTAGCAAAGACATTGTAGATTCTTGAAACTTGACGCGTACGCCTGAAACTTTTACACAAATAGAAGCAACTGATTTGTAATTTATGAGGTTGTCGAAGAATAATGATGACACTTTAAAGGTTATTTTTTTTTATTGCAACAGGCGACAGCACGTTAACTAACTCGTATCCATAAATATATTAAGAACTATTATTTTATTTTATTTTGCTTGTACCAGCATGCAGGTTTTTTGTCGATATTCTTAAAAAATGATATTCATGTGTTCGTTTGGGTGTCCAATTTGATTATTTTCTTTGATTGATATGGCGAATCCACTCACGATTCAATACAATTTTTACTTTGACGTAAGTTCACTAGTTCATTTGGTTAATTGGTTCTTAATTTTTAAAGTTAAGTATGTTTTTGCATTATTATTTTATAAAATTATTTTTCAAATAAAAAATGTTTAGATAAATTATTTTTAAAAATGATTTATAATTAGAAAGTAGTATTAAAATATCATTCAAATAATTAATCATATAAAAAAATTTAATTAATAATTCGTATAATGTTTATCTATATTTTGTATTATAAAAATATTATTAAACATCTTTCACTTTTTCAAAAAAAATATACTTCAAAATAATTTTTGAAAATATTTTTTAAAAACATTTTATCCAAACACATTTAAGTTTTTTTAACTCTAAAATCACTAAATCCGTTTTTACAAAACGTGTCCAAACGGAGCCTTAACGTTTTTTGGCTTTTGTTTTCCTATTAATTAAAACATGGTTTTATAGAAAGAAAATATTTAAAACATGTCATAAATTCAGAATAAGGAATGTGAAGGATTCCCATATTTTATTCATCGAACTAATAAAAATAACTCCAATAGTTATAGAATAAGGTGTTATCTTTGACGATTTCATATATTTATAAGCTTTAAAATAAATCAATTGTGAATAGATTTTATGGGTAAATTTGCTTTAAATAGTTTAATCAAAACATAAATTTGATATCTTTATAAATGAATTTTATTTTTATTATTAAGGTCTCGTGTGTTTGCTTAATTTTTAAGGCTAGTGTCAAATCTATGAATTTTCAAGCATGCGCACGTTAGCCTGTAGTATTTTGCCACTGATTGCGTCAGTAGTTGATGCAATCTAGGAATAATCGAAACACAAACATTCCAGGATTAGAGATACCGTTGTTATTTATAATATATATTGTTTTCTTTGTTTGAAGAGGAAGAGTTACAGGTTTCAATCAACCTAGTATTCAATCTCCGCCAACTCTTCAATTTCTGGGCCATGCAATTATCTGCTCATTAACATATCATTTCTCCTTAAGTTCTATCATCACTCGGGAGTTGGATACGGACTGTCATAAATGTTATCCGTTCCATAGATTTTGATTGGATATAAAGCTCTGGTATTTCATAAAAAAAATATTAAAGAAATGGAATTCGAACTGGGTTTTTATGGGGTTTAGATTCTACTGTAGCCTATTTTATGGGTCGTGGATGGGGATAATTGTTCTTGATTCTTGATCGATTTGGCGGTGTGGGTCTTGCGTGATCAGTCCAGTTTAGTGTTATTTATGGTTTTTTTTTTCCCAATTTGGATTGGCATTAGGGGATTCCTGTAGCGTTGAGGGGGTAAAGATTCAAAAATTGGGGATAGTTTTTGTAAATACATTTGCCTGGAATTGGAGGTGGGATTAAGGGAAATGAGAGGTGAAGTTTGTGGATCGAAAGTACAACAATGACTACAGGGTCATATGATCTTCGATCTTCAGGAAGTAATGGACCATCGCAGCAGCAGCAAATTCCGAACAGTTTGTTGTCACTGCCTGTCCAAACTACACCTTCCGTGTCATCAAGAAAACCCCACAAGATGTTTAAGGAAAAGGATATATTGTTCCATTGGATCTGCAAACTCGCCCCTCGAAACAAGATTGGAATGCTGCTCTTGTCTCTTGTTTCCGCTGTGGTTTTCGTATGGGTGTTGTATGTTGGCAAAGGTTGGTAAACACATGCTTGAGACATTGTTGATAATCTTCTTCTCTACTTTTGAATTTGTTTATTTCGGGCATTAGTTTACCACTACCCATAGTGATTTCATTTATGAAGATGATGGGATAGGGGATTGATTTTATTTTACTGATTTGAGAGCATATGATGGAGTATATACCAATGATTCGAAAACACTAATGACACTGGATTATAACAATTTTTAGCAGACTTGTGGTGAGAGATAAAAGTTAATTGTTAAACCAGGACATGCAATGAGCTCTGCAATTTCTCTATATTACGTGATCAATTCCCAGCTGGTTACTATGAGAAGTTATTTTTTGTGCTTTGTGGTTGCTTTCAGTTGAAGTTACTCGAGAAACCATTATTCCGAAAATTGATGTTCAATCCAGGCCAATGTCCAAGGAGAAGTATGATATGAACGGAATTTTGACTCCCAAGCTCAAGGAAACTCAGAAAATTGCAAATGTGACCCCTGCACCTTCAGCACCTGCATATTTTCTTGGGTATACACTTCCTCCTGGGAATCCATGTGAGGGTTTTACATTACCTCCGCCACCAGCAGACAAAAAGAGGACTGGTCCCCGTCGTGAGTTAGAACATTATAAGTTGTGTGCTTTCCGTTTTTCTTCTCATACAAAATACTGAATAACCTATATGCATGATTTTTCACTAGTTCATATTATGACTGAAGTTTTCTTTTTTTGGTTCAATTTGTTGCTGTTTACTTTTCAGCGTGCCCAGTTTGCTACCTTCCTATGGAAGATGTTCTTGCACTTATGCCAAATGTGCCATCCTTCTCTCCGGTGCTTAAAAATTTGACTTATGTGCAAGAAGACAACTTAACGAAGACTGAATTTGGAGGTTCAGAGTTTGGTGGGTATCCTTCATTGAAACAAAGAAGCGATTCATTCGATGTAAGGGAGTCGATGAATGTGCACTGTGGGTATGATAGTTATCGAGAAACAGTTTCGTCAAAAACTTTTTGTATATATTTTCTTTGCATCATTCAACTTAGCCAACGGATGCTTGGTGCATATGTCGTAGGTTTGTCAGAGGATTGAAGCCTGGCCATCAGACAGGTTTTGATATAGCTGCTCCGGACCTTCTTGAGATGGAAACTTGCCAAGGGGTGGTTGTTGCATCTGCAATATTTGGTACAGACTTACCCACTGTATTGTTTCACATCTATGTTAAATAGTATTTGTTTAATTGATGTAGGAATTATTTCTTGATCAGGGGCCTTTGATATAATACGACAACCAAAAAATATTAGTGAATATACCAGGCGAAATTCCTGCTTTCATATGTTTGTGGATGAAGAAACAGAGGCTTTTCTTACAAATTCTAGTGAACTTCGCATGGATAAGAAAATTGGGCTGTGGAGGATCGTAGTTGTGCACAATTTACCTTATTCTGATCCAAGACGTAATGGAAAGGTAAGTAAACCTTCTTTAATTTGTCCATGGTCTATTTGTGTTTGGTAAAAATTTCGTTAAATCTTTCTTAAAGATAGTTTTCGTTTGTTGTTTCTCCTATTTTTGACCAATACTACTTGCAGATTCCCAAATTGCTTCTCCATCGACTTTTTCCAAATACCCGGTATTCACTATGGGTTGATGCAAAACTGGAACTGGTCGTTGATCCATATCAAATTCTTGAAAGGTACCAGTACACGCTATCAATAGTCACATGCGTATGTGAGGATCAAAACACCATCCCTTTTGATAAAGTTTATTTGAAACTGAATTTTTTTTACTAATATCCAGGTTTTTGTGGAGAAAAAATGCTAGCTTTGCCATATCAAGGCATTATAGGCGTTTTGATGTTTTCGTAGAAGCAGAAGCTAACAAGGCTGCCGGGAAGTATGAAAATGGTTCCATTGATTTCCAAATTGAGTTTTATAAAAAGGAGGGGTTAACCCCGTTCTCTGCCGATAAATTCCCCATAACTAGCGGTAGTACTATCCCTATTACGCCAATCTCATTCTCTAAACTTGCATTATTTTTTTAACGTGGTGGTTGCCCCGTGATGAACACTCGTTTTTTACTGCGGTTATGTTGTCAGATGTCCCTGAAGGATGTGTTTTAATTCGGGAGCACGTTCCAATCTCCAACCTCTTCAGTTGCCTCTGGTTCAATGAAGTTGATAGATTTACTCCCAGGGATCAGATAAGTTTTGCCACTGTAAGGGATAAGATCCGGCTGAAGACCAACTACACCATCGATATGTTCTTGGACTGCGAGAGACGCAACTTTGTCATTCAGGTAAAAATGGCGTTGTGTATCGCCCAAAACTTCCAAAAAAAGCTTCTGGTTTTTCTAGTCTTGGAAGAGAAAAGGCAACTTAGGTAAAGATCGTGCCTGATTCTTGAATGGATCAAGCAGGTTGTTAAACGTATATATTAAAGATTGATCTCAGTACCCTTTTGACTGGTTTATTGTTGCAGGGATACCATAGAGACTTGCTTGAGCACTGGGCTCCCCCGCCGCCTCCCAATGCTCCTGCACCGCCGCCACCTCCCATGACCATTGAAAATATGAACGCGAGACCCGCAGAGATTTTGGCAAAAAGGTTTCAGTTGCTAAGCGCCACTGGTAGAGCATAAGTGCGATGATCAAGGATATGACGAGCATCGAGTGAAATTTTGACTAGGATTATTTGAATCATCAAAGGAGTCGTTGAACTTCCCAAGATTAGAGTTGTAGCATGCTTCCAATTTTATTTTCTTTTCTTTTGTTACTAATGTCACATTATCCACCATTTATATATGTATATATTTCTAATTTAAACAAAGTGATTATTAGAGTTACAAATATTTTAGTACTAGTAATAGTAAAATTTTTAGTGATTTTAATAATTATAAGGTTAATAGCATGCACCGTCCAAGTGAAATTCCAAGAATGATTATTAAAATATCTATTGACTTCATATATGCAAGTTCTCAAAATTTAAAAAATGTCAAGATCATTATTTTCAATTTTTTTTATTAGCAAACTCATGGATTTAATAGTACATACGATTTCCCAAAATACATACTTATGTGTGTGTGTGCAATTTTATAAAAAAAATCTTTAACAGGATTTCCCAAAAAACCCTGGTTTATTAGAAATTTTAAATTTTTTAGATAGTTTAGTTATTGTTTTTTTATCGAGTAGAAACTAAACCCTAGATTCAGATCACTCAAAAGCCCTGCAAAAGAGGTGGGTGGAGTGACAGCAATGGCAAATCGACGTTGCCTTCAATCGTTGGCCCGTTATTTCCATTCCTCTAGAACCCTGATCCCCATTTCCCACTCCAGTGCCCGTGCCTCAATCCATTTCAAGAACCCCAATCCCATTAATCGCGTCTGCCAAGATTTTTATGCCTCTCCACGCTACTCTCTCTTTTCCCGGCATTTCGCATCAACGCCCCCCACCGATGATGACTCCGACATTGATGAAAGCGACCATGAAGCAGAGGAAACTGATAGTGAGGATGAGGAAGCTGTTTTATCACCTATGGATAGAGACCGGGAAGCTGCTGAAATTGGGTACAAAGTCATTGGTCCACTCCAGGAATCTGACCCGGTCTTCAAGCCTTACGAACCCGTATTCGCCATTGTTCAGGTCCGCTCATATGTATTCTTTTCAAAGTTGGATCTCGAGGAAGCTCTGTACCTTTTCACGAAAATGTTTTTGTTATGGATAAGGAAAATGTTTTTTTTTTATCCAGTTGATCCCACTTGATTTCCATTATCATAGATTGGGTCGCATCAGTTTAAAGTGAGCAATGGGGATAGCATTTTCACAGAGAGATTGAAGTTCTGTGATATCAATGACAAGGTTAGTGTTCTTTGAAAGCTTGTGAGTGTCGAACGTTGTTTATAACAAATATGTGCCAGAATTGTTGTTAAGCTATATCTTCTATGACTTTAAAGAGTAAGGTTATGTTGTCCATTACCTGCAAGGTCTTTTCAAAAATCGAATTTTGAGGTATATGAGATATGATGTCATATTCATTAAATTGTCTTGGTTATTATTAAGGTCTTTCAATGTCTGTAGTTAGGCCAATATGATTGGGTCTGAGCCTATTTTCCCTGCTCTCTGGAGCATCTATCAGTATTAACTTACAACTTTATCTGATGAGGTGTTAACTGCATTACACCTCACAGCAACCTCGTTATTAGGTGAATAGGTGAAATATTTTCATGCATCAATGTGTTTGTGGCGTCATGGGTAAACTGCATTATGTAAAACCACAATCTGGTGCTCATAAACCTTGCAGGCTAAAAATTCTAGTATTTATATCTTGGATAGGATTTAAATTTATGCGCCAATCATGGATTTGCGTCGGATGAAACATATTGTAAATATTTTTTTTGTTCTTGATTTCTAAATTTTACCAGTATGCTAAATAAAAAGTTGAATGTAACAAGTTTTGACTTACCATTTTTTCCAATGGTTTCAAAACTAAGATGTCTAAAAATCAAAATCACTTGTGTTTTCTATTGTTCTTATTATCAGTTTTCTACTCATTATCCGAGTCTCTTCATTTATAGATCCCTAATGCTTATGTTTGTTGTTTGCTCTGATGTTAGTGATGATACTATATTTTGCTACCGGAAAATATATCCAATCCAGTACTTCAGTTTGGCTTCATTCATCTAGATATTGAGTGATGAGAGCTTATTAATTACTTTGACGTGGTGTTGTTTCAGTTCAATTAATTTTTTATTCCTTTGTTACAATGTTCCTGCAGTTGATTCTCAATAAGGTTCTCATGTTAGGCTCAAAGTCTCAGACGATAATTGGCCGGCCGATGTTGCCTGATGCAGCTGTTCATGCTGTTGTCGAGGAGCATGTAAGAACTATTTATATTTATCAGTCTATTACTATAAATTCGACTACTCATCACTTTTACTTAACAATTTGGCAAAGTTTTTTTTACGAATTTTAACGTTCTCGTCTTGGATTTTTCTCTAGAAGTTTAATTTCTGGTGTTTCATTTACCATGCAGGCATTAGATGCAAAAGTGATTATATTCAAGAAAAAAAGAAGGAAAAACTATAGAAGAACGAAAGGTCATCGGCAGGTAATTGGGATCTGAAATTTAGATAGTTTCTTGAGCTAAATCTTGATGGGGTTTTGTTGCTTCACTTTTTTAGTCCTGAGTTTTCTTACATGCAGTGCTTGGAACTTGTAGTCTTTTCTGCAAGTAAAAATTTCTAACCTTTTTTCTTTGAAAATATTAGGAGTTGACTAAGTTAAGGATAACGGATATACAAGGAATCGAGAAGCCAGAAAAGGTAATACCTTTGAAGACAGAAAAGAAAGAGAAGCTGCGGAAGTTGGCAATTGATGCTGTTTAGAGACTCCAAGCTTGCGTGGTAGGTTCTTTATAGTTACTCGTTAGAACACCTTGGCTTTCTCATCACTTTTTCTTTTGCCTAGCGGTTTTGTATTTAAATATTGGTAAATTTGTTAGTCCACATAACTTCCAGTTAAGTATGATGTCTCATATTTCTTACATATCCATAAGTCGTGTGTATAGCTTAAGCCACAATTCTTGCACCAGGGACGTCCAAAGCAGACTCCTTTTCTGCGGGCAAGCGCCTTTGCCTAAAGCTTTTCTTGGCGCCTGACAACTTTGATGACTAGAGAATGTTTGAATTACATTTCTCTTTCAAATTACTTTATTGCTAGGCAGTGGTCGTATGTTCACTGCTCAGTGTATTTACTGCAGGCAATTCATTATTCTTTTTTACCTTCACGGAGAAACATGTTAAGTTTTTCCTTTAGTTTATCGGGTACAATCATGTACTTTTTCATTTTAACTTCTTGAAGGCAGTTATGATGCAAAATCTGGCAAGTGGAGACAGCTGTTCCTCTTCTAAACATCCAAATCTAGAACTGCACCAAAAAAGTAACGACGATTTGATGGGAATCCCTTTCCAGAAACTTCTATAAAATGAGTCCTGGATATGAAGATTTTGTAGCCTAATTCACCAGAAACATTTTTTAATCGTATATGAACTTGCTAGCCCTCGGGAAGCACATGTGTTGGTTTTTCTTATAAGAAATTTTCTCTTTTGTGCTTAATCTAATACTAATTCGTTAAGGTCAACGGTTGTGACACTATAAAGTTCACGATACCCTTTTCTGGAGATCTCATCTGTTCTCCATTTATTTAGCTGAATAACTAGGGAATGCTTATTTATTCCTAATTAATTCTTGAAACTTTCAAGAATAGAAGTGCCTTCCATGGAATGATGCGATCCTTTCAACTGGTAAAATTTCAAATAAGTGTGATGTTAGCCATTATCTCACTCTCCAACTTCTGATATTTTATCATTTTAACTAAACTTCCATATGAAATTATACTTGTTTGTGTTTTCTAAAAAGTCAACAGAGCAGCGCCAGTGATCCCTTGGCGCCAATTATTGTGAAGGTTTTTGATCAAATCTCATCAACTACGTGGATTTAACTGCGTGGGGTGTTTAAATAGGTTGAGATATTTAGATAATCCATACTCTCACTTTATATAATTTAAAACAAAGTAAATGGAGCACCATCCCCGATCTAACTTTCTTCTACAGCGCCAAGGATAGGTGGAAATAACTTTTCAAAAGCATTATGAGGAGCCTTTTTTGAAACTTCGTGATGCTATAATGGAACTCTTTGTCACATTAATAGTTTCTCCACTCTTAAAATGCATGTATTTTATTTCCCATTACCGAAAGCAGCCTTAAAAATTTGTGCCTTTTTAGGTTATTGGTATTGACTTGCTGTGTATCATTGGTATTAGCCTTGGAATAAAGACAACTTAATCCAGTCAAGAACTTTTAAATTTGATTCAGGCTGTTGCATAAACTACAAGCACCAAAATATCTAAAGCAAATCTACGCCGCCCCTAATAATCCACCATCTTTTCCATCGGCCAACAAGAGTGAAAAAATTGCCCCCAAGAAATTATTAGAATAAGTTTTATATATTCAGCATACAACTTGTTACTTAAAAATGATTCAACCTTCGTATATCTCACTATAAAACAATGATCAAACAAGAAAGTGAACAAAGTACTCAACCATTCTAATAATGGGGTGGTATAGTTCTCCTTCATAATAGGCATCTTAACTTGTCAATTGTTTCCATAAGTTTTAAGAAGTTTGACACACACACACACACACACACACACACACACACATATATATATATATATCGATTTATAAATCAATTCTTAGGATGGTGATTGAAAGTTATTGTTCCAAGTGTGATATATCCCAAATAATTGGACGGTTCACTTTACCAAAACAGGTTATAGAAATCTTTATAAAGCTAGGTGTTGAATCCTTTTGTAATCCACTAAATAAGATGACAACCTAAAGGGCCACGACACCGAGAGAAAGCGGAAATAGTGTAAATTTGGTCTCTTTTTCGCGAAAATGTTCTCTTTTGGTTATTTTGAGTATGAAATCAAGAAATATTTTTTTTAAGAATTTAAAAATTACCTCTCACCACCACCGCCATATACCTAATTTCTTTTCCATCTTATCTTACTTCCCACCATTCCAATTTGAAACTTGAATGACTTTAATTTTAAAATATTTATATAAACTATTTCCTTCTCCATTTTCTAACAACACCTAATAGTTTTTGAATATAGACACAACAATGTATGTCATTATCAGCAGTAAAAGATGTGCACTTGCTAATGTGGTATTTTCCTAACTACGATAGTGCTCCATACTCCAGACTGTGGTTTTGTCTCTGTGACAGTCACAAGCAGGGGCGGATATATAGTTACCGAAATTTCTACAAAAGTTTCCATCTCTAAGAAATTAACGTATAGAGTATAGACCAAAAGTTTAAGTATAATTTAAGTATAGACCAAAAGTGATTATTTTTATAACTCAGCCAACTTACACAGAAATGTTGGATTATTTTTAATAATTCAATCAACTAATGATATAATTGTTTAAATATTTTTAAAAATATGAAAAATAACATGATCGATCAACCCAATGAAAGTACATATATGTTAAAATCAAACTAAATTACATTGCATTAGCATATATCTAGAAAAGAAAAAAAAACGGACAGTAATATACGCAACCGAAAATTTTATACTTTAATTTAAATTATAATATAAATTTCTCATAATTATTTCATATGAAACGATTATGAACTAAAGTGAATAACAGATGAACTAACGTAAATGATAGATCATTTTCTTAAGTTGAATTTATAAAAAAACATATTTTATATATAGTACTTGCGTCATAGGTAAATTGATAGTTATTATTATCGAGATATTGTTTTAGGTACTATATATTATTACACACGAAAAGTCAAAACATTCCATGGCATATTCCTTGTATTCAATAAGATGCCATTGGATTAGTTACCAGTCCCGAGCTACCGTTACTCAAGCTACCGTTACACAACACTGAGATGATCAACAACACACGGAACAAATAAAGAAGTGGAGTGTAGCTTTTGTTTCTTCAAGTATACAGGGGAGAAAAACATCTTCTGCCATGTTTGACAACTGCAAAAATGGATTGATGGAGGGAATTTGGAGGGTGTCCGTCTGGCCTCTCTAAATTCCCACGAGCTTTTGCTATTTATTCTTTGAAACCATTTATCCATCATCTGTCTTTCTTTCTTTTTTTTCTTTTGGTTCTCTTTCTTTTCCTTTTTGCTGCGGACTCTGGCAAGATATTGCGGGTAAATTGGCAAGATGATGCTAAAGAGTTAAACAAAGCAGGAGAAAATAACTTGGGGTGGCCAGTGTTCCATTTTCTTGGATTCTGACGGCTTCAGAGGTTTCTGATTGTGTACTGTCTGGCAATATATGGTCGGGTTCTTCTTTTGGGTTCAAGTGTTTCCTTCAGTAAAATTATAAACGGGTACGCTTTTTATCATCTTGAGGTTTATTTTAGTTTCTTGTGATTTGTTTTCGAATCTTCTGTTGTTATTTTCTTTGATTGTCATTTTCGTCTAGGATGGAACATTAGAGTTAAAGATCCTTATATTCACGTCATCATCAATTGTGGATGCATGTGTTATTTTTTAGTACTATTCAATATACAGACAGGATAATGAAACTTGTCAATTATTTTTTTTGGACTATGATCAATTTTGTATGACTTCGTTTGAAATAATTGATCTTTCGTTTCTACACTCGATCAGAATAATAGAGAGAATTTCAAAGAAGTCCATGTTAGATATTGTCCCAACATCATTTCTATCGATTCCTTGGAAGTTGTATATATAAACTTGGACAACCCCCGTTGAGCTGACTTTTGGGGTTGAGCTAGATCTAAACTCATGATTTGGATATGGTTGATAAGAATCATCCACGCGATAATATTTGTGATAATATTTCCTAGGATTCTTTGGTTGTTATACTTAGTTCGTTGTAACTGTTTCCCTAGTAGGTAGGTCCAAATTTGTTATTTTTTTGTACCAGATCATATTCTCTAGCTGATCCATTAGTTTGTAATTTGTATATAACTCCTGTCTCTCAATGGAAATGTGTGGAAAAATATTTCACAGTAAACCTCTTGTCAGATTCAATCTTTTCTATATGGTATCAGAGCCACAGTCTTACGAGACTAGGTTCCTGAATTCCTTTTTCAAATCTCTTTCATCATTCCCTCACAATTCGGCTCATGGCCACAGAAAACAATCAAGTTGTTCTCCCGAACAATAAAGACTCAGATCATCCACTTACCTTGGTCACTATTCACAACTCCATAAAGCTCACCTCCACCAATTATCTGTCCTCGAACACTCAGATAGAATCCATCCTCATTGGCTATGACCTCTACAAATTCATTGATGGCTCATATACCTCCCCTCCTGCCACCATCATCACCAACAATACAATCTCTCTCAACCCTGCATATCAAACTTGGCTAAGGCAGGACAAACTTATTTGGAGCACTTTTTGGCACGATTTCAACAAATCTTGTGCCGCTTATTACCCAATCTACCACATCACATGATGCTTGGCACACTCTCGCTAACACTTATGCTCGTCTTTCTCGTGGTCATATCAAATAACTCAAAGACAACTTGAAGAGCATCTCCAAAGAGTCACAATCTGTCACTGCTTATATGCAAGCCATGAAAACCAAAGTTG
This sequence comes from Dorcoceras hygrometricum, assembly GCA_001598015.1. NCBI lineage: Eukaryota > Viridiplantae > Streptophyta > Magnoliopsida > Lamiales > Gesneriaceae > Dorcoceras > Dorcoceras hygrometricum. Next base: position 289,135 of record KV003152.1, on the reverse strand, counting down.
ATGAACTTGCTGCACTTGGGAAGCCACTTGATCATGAAGACCTAATTGAGAAAGTCTTGGAAGGTCTTGACAACACCTATCAATCTGTCATTGATGCAGTCAACAACGAGACACTCTCATCACCTTTGATGAACTCCATGAAAAGCTCATTCACAAGGAACTATCCCTAGGCCACAACTCACCCTCACTAGCCTTACCAGCCTCTGCCCACCTCGCCCATACCCGCTCCAACCCACGGTCCTCCACTTTTCGTCCCTCCGGGCCAGTCAACAATCAGCCACACCTGCCAACTCCTACCCAATCCCATCACCATACTCCCCGACCCAACCGATCTTTTCTCGATAAGTGTCAGTGGTGTCGTACTCAAGGACATGTTGTATCTCAGTGTTCTCTCTTCCGTCATCTGTTCCCCCATGCTTCACCACCACCACCACCATCTGTCAATCCCTCTCCCCTCCGTGCCCCCCCTCCTTGGCAAGCTCAAGCCCATGTTGCTACATCTTCCCTTTCACATGATCCAGGGTTGATGGACAGTGGTGCCACACATCATATTACAACTGATCTCCAGAATCTTGCCCTGCACAACCCCTACAACAGCCTAGATGAAATCATGATTGGTGATGGCTCTGGTGTTCCTATCACACACAAGGGTTCCACATCTCTTACCACTCCCTTTCATTCATTTATCTCTCTAGTGTTCTCTGTGTCCCAACTATGAAACGAAATCTAATTTCCATATCTCAATTGTAAATCTAACAATGCATCTGTTGAATTCTTACCCTCCTCTTTCTATGTGAAGGATCTTCAAACGGAATCAATTCTCCTTCAAGGAACAGCTACGAATGGTGTCTATGCGTGGCCCAGTTCCTCTTCCTCATCCTCCCTACTTGCTTTCTCCGCAATAAAGACCACCCCCAATAATTGGCATCACAGACTTGGACATCCATCACTTCCGACATTCAAACAAATGGTCTCCTCCTTTAAACTGGATGTCTCCGGTTCTTCTCAATCTCATTTTCATTGTAGTTACTGTTCTTGTAATAGAAATCACAAATTACCATTTTCAGTGTCTACTTTATCTACATCTCCTCTTGAAATTTTCTTCGCTGATGTTTGGACTTCACCGGTTTATTCAATTGACAACTTCAAATACTATATTATCTTTGTTGATCACTTCACATACATCTGGTTGTATCCACTAAAACGCAAATCTGATACTCGTGATGTTTTCATTCGCATCAAAGCCTTAGTGGAAAATTTTCTTCAACTGCAACATCAAAACACTTTACTCTAACAATGGAGGAGAATATCAAGCTCTTTCTTCATTATTAACGATGTGCCGACATCGTCACATTGTTGAAACTGCCGTATCACTCCTTTCTCATGCCTCTATGCCTCTTGCCTACTGGTCCTATGCCATCACAACCACTGTTTACCTCATAAATCATCTACCTACACCAACTCTCAACCATGAGTCCCCGCTTAGTAAACCTTTTGGAACCATTCCAAATTACAATAAACTCCGGTACTCAGATGCTTATGTTATCCCTGGCTTCGTCCTTACACCTCTCACAAACTTGAACCCCATTCAATGCCTTGTATCTTTGTTGGATACTCCTCTACTCAAAGTGCTTATCTATGTCTAGACACATCCACCAACCGTTTGTACACATCTCGTCATGTCCGCTTTGTGGAATCTGTGTTTCCTTTTGCCAACTCCCACCACAATCTCCCTTGTGTAACTCCCTCCACCACCTCGGAGTGGTGTTCCATGACCTTACCTGTTACTCCTTCTGTGTCTACCTCTCACCCATCACCCTCACCATCACCCGCTCAACCCACCTCACCTTCGCTCATAACTACCCCTCCACCTGAACAAGCAATCACACCAGTTCCCTACCAACCACGGAACCTCCCACTTCTCCCAAAGGCATCATCACTCTCTCCAAACACAACATCCGCAAACCTATCCAGAAACTCAACCTCAATACCGAACTTCACCATGCCACTCTTGAACCCACCATCGTTACTCAAGCCTTAAAAGATCCCAAGTGGCACGGGGCTATGTCTGCAGAATTTGATGCTCTCATTCATAATGGCACATGGGAACTTGTTCCGTCTCATCCCACTCAAAACTTGGTAGGATGTAAGTGGATTTTTCGCACTAAATATTTGCAAAATGGATGTGTTGACAGGTACAAAGCGCGTCTGGTAGCCAAAGGTTTTCACCAACGTCCCGGGGTTGATTACACTGAACCTTCAGTCCGGTCATCAAACCAACCACTGTACGCCTGGTTCTCAGCCTAGCGATAAGTCAAGGCTGGTCTCTTCGCCAATTGGATGTCAACAATGCATTTCTCCAAGGCACAATGTCGGAAGAAGTATTTATGGCTCAACCTCCAGGCTTCGTTGATCCCGATCATCCTCATCATGTTTGCAAGCTTCGCAAGGCCATCTACGGACTCAAACAAGCTCCACGTGCTTGGTATCATGAATTACATCAATTTCTTCTCACCAATGGCTTTCGTAACTCTGCATCTGACACTTCCCTGTTCATACACAACAGTCAAGGAATTATTATTTTCATTCTTGTCTATGTTGATGATGTCATTATCACTGGCAACACAGCTCAGGGAGTGCATAACTTCCTCCGACAACTCTCTACACGTTTCTCTCTAAAGGACCTTGGAGACTTACACTACTTTCTGTGTGTTGAAATCATATCTCATGCCGATGGTTTGTTTCTCAGTCAACGGATATATATTATTGATCTCCTTGAGAGGACTCATATGATCGATGACAAACCATCTTCCACCCCTTTAACAACAAGTCCGCCTCTCACATTACATGCAGGTACTCTATTATCCGATCCTACAATATCGTACCACTGTTGGGAGCCTTCATTATCTCTCTGTCACTCATCCGGACATTGCCTACACGGTCAATAAACTGTCACAATTCATGCATAGACCAACCACTGAGCATTGGGCTGCTACCAAACGCGTACTTCGCTATCTATGTGGCACCTTGAATCATGGCATCACACTTCGTCGCACCTCATCTCTTACCCTTCATGCATTCTCTGATGCTGACTGGGCTAACAACAAGGATGATTTCACTTCCACAAGTGCATACATTGTTTATCTCGGCCATAACCCCATCTCCTGGAGCTCCAAGAAACAACGAACCGTTGCTCATTCCTCCACTGAAGCAGAATATCGCTATGTTGCTGCTACCGCCCCTGAGTTACGATGGATTTGTTCTCTTCTACTGAACTTGGCTTTACTATTCCTAATCAGCCAGTGATCTACTGTGACAATGTTGGGGCCACAAACCTTTATGTCAATCCCGTCATTCACTCACGTATGAAACATGTTGACCTGGACTATCACTTTACGCTTTAGTGCATTCTAGGTCTTTACTCAACACAATTGTAAATCATTACACACATAATGAAAGTAAAGAATGCCATATAAAAATTGCGAATATCATATATAAAGATCGTTTGTACAAGAGTCTATAAAACCCACACGCCACAAGTTGGCTAGTTGGGCATCTACTCTAACAAGGCTCACATGAAACCTTTCATTTCATCAAGTTAAGAAGACCGGATACTAATGCCCAAACATATATTAAAGATCCATCTACAGACAAAATTTCTCTAGTCTCAGCATTAAGTGAAGATGGCATATCGACTAAAAGAGCATGAAGACTATGCGGAAAACCACATGATTTGCAGAAGAAATAATAGAAAGGAAAAGAAATTTTCTGTGGAATAACAAGATTTCTAGGAGCAAAGAGACTCGCCAGAAATTCTGTAACATGGCCCATGTGGAAAGATGGATAGAAACAATCTGCCTAGAATTCCCAAACCAGTTTTTACCAAATTTGGGAAGAAATTTTGTCCAAGGTCTGATCGGAAGGATCTTTCAGAGACAAGTCCAAGTAATGATAAACCACACAAGCCACATTTCCCCGGGGGACCCAAAAAAGCAAAAGATTCTCCGACAAAATTAAAGAAGACATGTGATCAACCACTACATGGACCACCACTTACTCAGTGGAATACAAGACCACCTAATGAATAATTAAACGAACGGTTGAAAGATTCTCTGATCAAGGCTGAAGTTCTGTGTTGGAATCTGTCCAAGACATCTATAATTAGAGATTTGAAAGAAAGTTGAAAACATCAAAAATTCTCTTCAATTGTCTTTAAAAATTTCTCAGTTGTAATATTTTCAGTTAGAATGTTGTATTTTCAGCAACTATAAGTAGATAAACAGGTTTTCTCCTCATCGAATAGGAGATTGTTAATGTAATAATATGTTCATGTGTGAATAAAATTACCAAGCTTTCGCTCCTCTCATATATTATTTTTGCAAATTCGTTCTTTTACTCCACGCCTTGAGTCAACGAAACAAGGCTATGCTATGTATTATTGAAGAAATTCATGGTAGGAACTATCAGTTACGACTAGAAGATATTTTTATTTTGTGTTATTTTTGTAATATATATTACTTATAGCTATGCACTTAACCAAAATCCTAGTCACACCCCATTTTAAATAAATCTTTATAAACACCTAAATCAACCACAATGACTTATTCAATATAGCCTTTTGCTTGCCAAAACAATATATCGTCCATAAAGCGTTAAAATGGGCAAACTAAAATGTGATTAAGTGAGAACCTTTTAAGAAAATTGTAAGTTAATTTCACTGGATTTTAATTTTCTTAATTTTATTTCTTTAAGAATTATATTTAAATTTTAAATATGAAAATATTAAAACTTTTACGTTGAAAAACGCGAGAAGAGACCTATTCTTTAGCGGTTAGTTATGCACTTATCCAAAATTTTAGATATATATGTATGTTTTATTGACTGAATAGAGATAACGAAGTTACGTCGTATATTCTTAAAGTTGATAGATTATATTGGTTGCACTTAGTGTTGATATTGTGGTCATCTTGTGTGAGCATCTGTGTGGACACCTGATGATGTGGTAGCATCATAAAGTGGTACATCACCAGATGCTCATACAAGGTGCCCAGAATATCAATTTTTCCACTTATGTTCATGGGAATCAACTCATTTTCTTAAAATCTTGTGTTCGAAACTTTATCATAACAATAAAGATTAAATTCATCCCATGTAAATTATAAAAACCTTGAACTTGAACTTCTTTAATATTTTTTAAAAATATCTGAAACTACCCAACACATAATTATAGAGCTGAAATTTCGAATTAGCCAAATGGAATTTTGAATTAATTTTGTTCACACTTCACACGGAAAGATTCATCTCCATGGGTGCTCCTTTCCTGGTGGGCCCCCGAAAAGAACCCAATTTTTTGACCCGATCCTTTTTATCCAACCGGGTCACACAACGGTCTAGTTCCAACATCGTGATCACGAGTGGCTAATTCAAAAAGTCCCCCGTTTCCCCCCTTCAAAATCCAGGTTTTGAATCGCAACATTGCCCTAAATTTCTCAATTTCCCCGATTGCTCGTCGCTAATGGCTGGCCATCCCCCGAAACCCCCCAAACAACCACCCAAAACTCCCAAAAAACAATGGTCAATCGATGATTTTGAAATTGGGAAACCTCTGGGCAAAGGCAAATTCGGCAGAGTCTACCTTGCTCGTGAAGTCAAGGTGGGTGATCGCATTCGTAGTTTCATGGAGTAAGGTTTTTCGATATTTTTATCTTTTGGGATTGATTGTTTGCTCTTTGGGGTGTTAGAGTAAGTATATAGTGGCGTTGAAGGTGATATTTAAGGTTCAAATCGAGAAGTACAGATTGTTCCATCAGCTGAGAAGAGAAATGGAGATCCAAACAAGCCTCCGCCATCCGAACGTCCTGAGGCTCTATGGATGGTTCCATGATGATGAAAGGATTTTCTTGATCCTGGAGTATGCTCATGGGGGTGAGCTGTACAAAGAACTACGGAAAACACACCACTTTTCCGAGAGACAAGCAGCCACTGTAATCGTATTCCCTTCTCATTTTATGTTTATATGCGTGCTTCTGTTGTTTAATGGATAAAAATTAAAATCAACGTTTGATCGACCAGGAATTTGACATATAACTGGGAAAATTTTCAAATTTGATTGCTCAAGTAAATGCAATTGTTCTTGAAGTGAAAAGGAGCTGTATATTTCTAATGTAATTGTCTAATTTAGTAACAAATGTATTTAAAACTGGGAATTTTATATCCTAAGAAATCGTGGGTGACTTTTATCATACATGGGTTTCAGTAAATGAGATTGAAACCATATCATAAAAACAGTTTCTTTCTTTCTTTTCTTTCTTTCTTTCTGTTTTTTGTACAAGGTTTGAATGAAAAAAATTGTTGTTATCATGGCACATAAGAAAATCGGATACAGCTTTGTTTAAGCCATTTAAGCCATCCAGCATTTCTGAACTTGGATTTTTCCGTGGCTCTTCATTTTCCAGTATCGTATTCTGTCCTCTACTACATGAATTTCAACATATAAATTGCGTTTTGACACATGATGTTTTATCTGAACATCAGTACATAGCAAGTCTCGCACAAGCTTTGGCATACTGTCATGAGAAGCATGTGATTCACAGGGATATCAAGCCGGAAAATTTGTTGCTTGATCATGAGGTAAATGCCCTTCGTCAACTTATAATCTCGGAGCCCAGAATATCACTACCATCACTTAGTTGGAAGAAATTTATGCAAACACAAATGCTAAAATGGGTGCAATTGTATTAATGAACTACATAGTTTATCGACCATGGATCAGGTTGCATGTCATGAATATCAAATTTAACAGCTGGAAGTTAGTGCATCAGTTGAGGCAATATAAGGAAGTGGATTTGCGGGACCATCCCCTTATATTACGACAGCACCAAAAAGTTAAAAACTTTTAGAATCTTCCAATATTTGTTAACATTTTGTGCATCACTCATAGGGTCGGCTCAAGATTGCAGACTTTGGTTGGTCTGTACAATCCAGAAGCAAAAGACACACCATGTGTGGAACTCTAGACTACTTAGCACCAGAAATGGTGGAGAACAAGGCCCATGACTATTCAGTGGATAATTGGACATTAGGTGTTCTTTGCTACGAATTTTTATATGGTGTGCCTCCTTTCGAGGCTGAAAGTCAGTCAGACACATTTCGAAGGTATGAATAAGCAATATTTGTTTTTTTTTTACCCATAAGTTTCACATATCTGCAATTGGATTGGAAACTTATACTGATTTTCTTGGACCTATATAGGATTATGAAAGTTGACCTTAGCTTTCCTTCCACTCCTGAAGTGTCTGCAGAAGCCAAAAATCTCATTAGCCAGGTAAATTTAGTGCATTGCTTTACTGTTACTCTCATCAAGAGACCACAACAATGGAAAGTTTTTCTCCATCCTGATTGCTTCGACTTGCGCAGCTTCTCGTAAAGGACTCGTCGAAACGGCTTTCTCTTCAAAAGATCATGGAACACCCTTGGATAGTTGAGACTGCTGACCCCATGGGCATATGTCCAAACTAACATAAAAACGCCCTTTTCTATTTTTGCAATTCTTACATTAGGAATGTAACTCGTACAATCCAAAGTTGAAAGGAATGAACTTTGCCAAAAAAAAAAATGCCTTCTTACCTACTTTGCAGCATCTTGTTTGTGTAGTAGTGATAAGAATCCTCCACGTGATAATATTTGCGATAATATTTCCTAGGATTCTTTGGTTGTTATATCTAGTTTCTTGTAACTATTTCCCTAGTAGATATGATCATTCTGTTATTTTGTTGCACCAGATCAGATTCTCTAGTTGATCTCTTAGCTTGTAATTTGTATATAAACTCCTGTCTCTCAATGGAAATGGGTGGGAAAACATTTCACAGTAAACCTATTGTCAGATTCAATTCTTTTTACATGGTATCAGAGCCGCTGTCTTACGAGACTTAGGTTCCTGAATTCCTTTTCAAATCTCTTTCATCGTTTCCTCACAATTTTGCTCATGGCCACATAAACAAATCAAGTTGTTCTCCCAAACAATAAAGACCCGGATCATCCACTTACCTTGGTCACTATTCACAACTCCATAAAACTCACCTCCACCAATTATCTCTCCTGGAAAACTCAGATAGAATCCATCCTCTTTGGCTATGATCTCTACAAATTCATTGATGGCTCATATCCCTCCCCTCCTGCCACCATCACCACTAACAATACAGTCTCTCCCAACCTTTTGGCTAAGGCAGGACAAACTTTTATTTGGAGCACTTGTTGGCACGATTTCAACAAATCTTGTGCCGCTTATTACCCAATCTACCACATCACATGATGCTTGGCACACTCTCGCTAACACTTATGCTCATCCTTCTCGTGGCCATATCAAACAACGCAAAGACAACTTGAAGAGCATCTCCAAAGAGTCACAATCTGTCACTGATTATATGCAAGCCATAAAACCAAAGCTGACGAACTTGCTGCACTTGGGAAGCCACTTGATCATGAAGATCTAATTGAGAAAGTCTTGGAAGGCCTTGACAACACCTATCAATCTGTCATTGATGCAGTCAACAACCGAGACACTCACCCTCCTTAGCCTTACCACCTCTGCTCACCTCGGGCATACCCGCTCCAACCCACGGTCCTCCACTTTTTCGTCCCTCCGGGCCAGTCAACAATCGGCCACACCAACCAACTCCTACCCAATCCCATCGCCATACTCCAGACCCAACCAGCCTTTTCTCGGTAAGTGTCAGTGGTGCCGTACTCAGGACATGTTGTATCTCAGTGCTCTCTCTTCCGTCATCAGTTTCCCCATGCTTCACCACCACCACCACCACCGTCTGCCAATCCCTCTCCCCTCCGTGCCCCCCCTCCTTGGCAAGCTCAAGCCCATGTTGCTACATCTTCCCTTTCACATGATCCCTGGCTGATGGATAGTGGTGCCACACATCATATTACAACTGATCTCCAGAATCTTGCCCTGCACAACCCCTACAACGGCCCAGATGAAATCATGATTGGTGATGGCTCTGGTGTTCCTATCACACACACCAGTTCCACATCTCTTACCACTCCCTCTCATTCATTTACTCTCTCTAATGTTCTCCGTGTCCCAAATATGAAACGAAATCTAATTTCCATATCTCAATTCTGTAAATCTAACAATGCCTCTATTGAATTTACCCTCCTCTTTCTATGTGATGGATCTTCAAACGGGATCAATTCTCCTTCAAGGAACAGCTAAGAATGGTGTCTATGCGTGGCCCAGTTCCTCTTCCTCATCCTCCCTACTTGCTTTCTCCGCAATAAAAACCACCTCCAATAATTGGCATCACAGACTTGGTCATCCATCACTGCTGACATTCAAACAAATGGTCTCCTCCTTTAACCTGGATGTCTCTGGTTCTTCTCAATCTCATTTTCATTGTAATTCATGTTCTTGTAATAAAAGTCACAAATTACCATTTTCAGTGTCTACTTTATCTACCTCTTCTCCTCTTGAAATTGTCTTCACTGATGTTTGGACTTCACCGGTTTATTCAAATGACAACTTTAAATACTATATCATCTTTGTTGATCACTTCACAAAATACATCTGGTAGTATCCACTCAAAAACGCAAATCTGATACTCGTGATGTTTTCATTCGCTTCAAAGCCTTAGTGGAAAATTTCTTCAACTGCAAAATCAAAACACGTTACTCTGACAATGGAGGAGAATATCAGGCTCTATCCTCATTATTAACGATCAATGGTATTTCACATCTCACTACCCCTCCTCATACTCCTGAACATAATGGCTCTTCCGAACGCCGACATCGTCACATTGTTGAAACTGCCCTATCACTCGTTTCTCATGCCTCTATGCCTCTTACCTACTGGTCATATGCCGTCACAACCGTTGTTTACCTCATAAATCGTCTACCTAAACCACTCTCAACCACGAGTCCCCGTTTAGTAAACTTTTTGGCACCATTCCAAATTACAACAAACTCCGGTGCTTTGGATGCTTATGCTATCCCTGGCTTCGTCCTTACACCTCTCACAAACTTGAACCCCGTTCAATGCCTTGTATCTTTGTTGGATACTCCTCTACTCAAAGAGCTTATCTATGTCTAGACACATCCAACAACCGTTGTACACATCTCGTCATGTCCGCTTTGTGGAATCTGTGTTTCCTTTTGCCAACTCCCACCACAATCTCCATCGTGTAACTCCCTCCACCACTTCGGAGTGGTGTTCCATGACCTTACCTGTTACTCCTTCTGTGTCTTCCTCTCACCCATCACCCTCACCATCACCCGCTCAACCCACCTCACCTCCACTCACAACTACCCCTCCACCTGAACAAGCAATCACACCAGTTTCCCTACCAACCACGGAACCTACCACTTCTCCCAAAGGCATCATCACTTGCTCCAAACACAACATCCGCAAACCTATCCAAAAACTCAACCTCAATACCGAACTTCACCATGCCACTCTTGAACCCACCACCATTACTCAAGCCTTAAAATATCCCAAGTGGCGCGGGGCTATGTCTACAGAATTTGATGCTCTCATTCATAATGGCACATGAGAACTTGTTCCGTCTCATCCCACTCAAAACTTGGTAGGATGTAAGTGGATTTTTCGCACTAAATATTTGCCAAATGGATGTGTTGACAGGTACAAAGCGCGTCTGGTAGCCAAAGGTTTTCACCAACGCCCCGGGGTTGATTACACTGAAACTTTTAGTCCGGTCATCAAACCAACCATTGTACTCCTGGTTCTCAGCCTAGCGATTAGTCAAGGCTGGTCTCTTCGCCAATTGGATGCCAACAATGCCTTTCTCCAAGGCACACCGTCCGAAGAAGTATTTATGGCTCAACCTCCAGGCTTCGTTGATCCTGATCATCATCATCATGTTTGCAGGCTTCGCAAGGCCATCTACGGACTCAAACAAGCTCCACGTGCTTGGTATCATGAATTACATCAATTTCTTCTCACCAATGGCTTTCGTAACTCTGCATCTGACACTTCCCTGTTCATACACAACAGTCAAGGAATTATTATTTTCATTCTAGTCTATGTTGATGATATCATTATCACTGGAAACACTTCTCAATCAGTACTCAGCTTCCTCCGACAACTCTCTACACGTTTCTCCCTAAAGGACCCATATCATAGGAAATGAAGTGAGCTGACTTAGAAAGTCTATCAACCACCACCCAAATACCATCGCATCCCTTGTTCGAACGAGGGAGATGAGTCACAAAGTCCATCGCAATGTGCACCTCCTCTTAGCCTTGACCTGCTGGTAGTTCAAAAATCGAGCCACAAATCCTGAAATATCATTCTTCATGACTTCCCACCAGTAGTAAATTTCAAGGCATGGTACATTTCTTCACACCCAGATGCACACTATGGCGGCTACAATAGGCCTCACTCAGGATGGTTTCTCTCAAATCGATAAGGTTCGGAACCACTAATCTCTCCTGAAACCTCAAACATCCATCGGAAGCAACGGTAAAGTCATCTGAGTGACCTGTCTGGGTCTTCAACTTCAACTCATGGATGTACGGGTAAGTCCTTTTGTTGAGTTAAGCGTGCAAGGGTGATAACAGTACTGGGATGGGTGACCTCCTGGGAAGTTCTCGTACGTCAAGCTGCTGACGTTGCGCCGTTTGATTTGGTTGGCCTTGTGGGCTGTAAAAGTGTGATGCCAGATCTTAACGGGTAATACTATCTCTGTTGGGGATAGGGCCGGCGGTAGGGGAAAGGGTAAGACTGATCTCTAAGGGAAATGAGACAGCACCAGCAGTTAGACACGCACCTCCTCGGACTCATGGGCCTAACAGCCCAACCCTAACGCACATAATAGGTGCACTATGCGCTGCCACATTATAAGGAAATAAAGTTGCACCTTGGCTAATAGCTATAGCTTTTGGTAACGGTGCAACTCCAATCTTTTAAACCGTATAGCAACACAAGCGCCACGGTTCGATCGCTCTACCTAGCAGGGGCAATTATGTACTCCAACAGAAACACATCTCAGGCAGTGCATAACTTCCTCCGGCAACTCTCTACACGTTTCTCCCTAAAGGACCTTGGAGACTTACACTACTTTCTGGGTGTTGAAGTCACATCTCATGCCGATGGTTTATTTCTCGGTCAACAAAAATATATTATTGATCTCCTAAAGAAGACTCATATGATCGATGCCAAACCAGCTTCCACCCCTTTAGCAACAAGTCCGCCTCTCACCTTGCATGCGGGTACTCTATTATCCGATCCTACAGAGTATCGTACCACTGTTGGGAGCCTTCAGTATCTCTCTCTCACTCGTCCAGACATTGCCTACATGGTCAATAAACTATCACAATTCATGCATAGACCAACCACTGAGCATTGGGCTGCTACCAAACGCTTACTTCGCTATCTATGTGGCACCTTGAATCATGGCATCACACTTCGTCGCACCTCATCTCTTACCCTTCATGCGTTCTTCGATGCCGACTGGGCTGGCAACGAGAATGATTTCACTTCCACAAGTGCGTACATTGAATATCTCGGCCATAACCCATCTCCAGGAGCTCCAAGAAACAACGAACCGTTGCTCGTTCCTCCACTGAAGCAGAATATCGCTCTGTTGCTGCTATCGCCGCTGAGTTACGATGGATTTGCTCTCTTCTAACTGAACTTGGCTTTACTATTCCTAATCAGCCAGTGATCTACTGTGACAATGTTGGGGCCACAAACCTTTGTGCCAATCCCGTCTTTCACTCACGTATGAAACATGTTGCCCTGGACTATCACTTCATTTGGGAACATGTACAAAATGGTCTTCTCCGAGTCTCCCATGTCTCATCATCTGATCAGCTTGCGATGTTCTCACCAAGCCACTAAGTCGCCAATAATTCACCATGGTTACTACCAAGATTGGACTAACCCAACCTATGTCCATCTTGCGGAGGAATGATAAGAATCCTCCACGTGATAATATTTGTGATAATATTTTCTAGGATTCTTTGGTTGTTATACCTAGTTTGTTGTAACTGTTTCCCTAGTAGATAGGTCCATGTTTTTAGTTTTTTTTTTTTTTTTGTCAAACAGATGAGATTCTCTAGCTGATCTCTTAGCTTGTAATTTGTATATAAACTCCTATCTCTCAATGGAAATGTGTGGAAAAATATTTCACAGTGAACCTCTTGTCAGATTCAATCCTTTCTATAATGGTATCAGAGCCTAGTGCCACCATTATGTGTTAGACTATCCTTATGGGCAATCCCATTAAATAATACATGCTTCCTATTAATAATTTCTGGGCACGAGGGAGGTGTGTACATATTATCCCACATCAGTTTTATCTGTATAAATGGACTTGAACAACCCTCCCTTGATCTAGTTTTTTAGGTTGAGTTACGTCCAAACTCATGATTTTAATGGTCCCTCGTCATCTTTCATGTGAGTTCATTACGGTGATGCTTACTACGTTCATTTGTAGAGATTGTAGTTTTCCAATTTTTTTACCAGTTGTTTCCTTCATTTCTCTTTATTTTACACTTGCTCTGATATGTAAGTTAATAGCTTTAGTACTTGAATGCTTGTTTTTGGAGTGTAAAATTGAGTAGATTGAAAGTACATTGAGTTGTTCTTTGCTTACATTATCTACTTTATTATCTGGTGCACAAGCAGATTTTATGCAGCCTGCCATGCGAAACATACTGGTTGACAAGAATGGTTACTCAACAAGCCAAGATATCGGTCTCTTGCTGCAGACAATAAAGGCAGAATTCTGTTACCGTCCACTTCTTAATTGATGTGGCCTGGACTCTCGTTTTGTCTTGTTTGAGAGGCAATCTCACTTCTTTTTGTTGTCTAGTGGAGCTAACTGAAATGTGGTTATGCTAGGGTAAATCTTACTTGGCTCGAGAACGAAAGAGAACTTTCTTTCAAGTCGTTCAAGTATATATGTTCTGCGTAAAACTCCCTTTATCCAATGGTTCAGCGTTAAACGTCTTTGGTTACTTTGACGTTCCTCCAGCTAGGCCGCGTCAGTTTGCATGAATAGTTGAGAAGGGCAGTAAGAAATTTCCAGTACACATGAGATTGAACTCGAACTGTTTTGAGCTGAATTGGAATCTCTTTTGTTGATTTTTCTATATCTTTTGGTGGACTTTTTGATACTTTCTTGTATCATCTCCGTCGAGAATCAGAGTTTTGAAAAGACCTTTGGTTCCGGGGGCAAATCTCCTTTGGCATTTCTCCATCTCTGGAGAACTATAAATATATCGGATTACGAGCAGAGATAAACCGTAGAGGTTACCTGCGAGAATCTATCTATAGTCGATATTATCTTTCGTGGACTGCAGCATCTGTCTTTCAAGAGGCAGTATCATGGATTCTCTTCTCAGTGATTTTGATAGCCACAGTGAAAGCAGCAGTTCTGATGATCAGGATGACCTTGAATCCTTATTTGGAGGGCAGGCCCGTTCTATTTTTTCAAGTCTCGAGGAGACCATTGAAAAGATAGATGATTTTCTCATGTTTGAACCCCGATACTTGCATGGGGACATAGTTTGCATGGCATCTGACCCATCCGGGCAAATGGGAAAGGTCATCAATTTGGACATGATCGTGGACTTGGAGAGCATTTGTGGAAGCAAAATTCAGAATATCAGTTGTGAAAAGCTCCAGAAAATACGTCAAACTTCAGTTAATGACTTTGTGGTTTGTGGAATGTGGCTCGGAAAAGTCGAAAAGATAGTTGACAGTGTGACTGTCTTATTCGATGATGGTAGAAAGAGCCAATTATTAGCCAACGGCCCAGATAAAATTATTTCCTTAACTCCAGATTTAGTTGAAGATCCCCAGTATCCTTTCTATCCCGGACAAAGAGTTGAAGTTGAGTCTTCTCAATCTAAGTCAACTAATTGGTTGTGTGGTGACAGGAGGGGTAAACGAGATATAGGAACCATCTGCAAAGTTGACGCTGAACTTGTGTATGTGGATTGGCTTGATTGTGTTGGCATCAATGGTGAGAGATGGCCAGCTCCCCCTCGTTTGCAAAATGCAAAAGATTTATCGTTTTTGCCATGTTTCCCCTATTCAAATTGGCAACTTGGTGATTTGTGTGTTCTTCCAAACAAGCAGAATTCGCCAAGCTCAAACCCTTCTCAGCTGGTTGAAGGAAATAAGAAATCTTTAACTGCAATCGAGAGTAAGACTGCTGTTATTGTGAAGACAAAGACCATGGTTGATGTACAGTGGCAGGATGGCAGCCAATCACGAGGACTTGATTCATGGACACTATGTCCAGTCAATATTCTTGATGTACATGATTTTTTGCCCGATTCATTCGTGCTGGAAAAGGGAACAGTTGACAATTTGCAGGCTCATGAGAACAAAAGATGGGGTATTGTCAAATACGTGGATTGTAAAGAACGAATGGTAAAGGTGAAATGGTGCAAGTCCTCTATGAATGAAGCATTTGATGACGAAATACAAATGGAAGAGATTGTCAGTGCTTATGAATTGGTCGAGCATCCAGATTATTCATACACTCTTGGGGAGGCAGTTTTTAAGGACGAGTGTGGTTTTGGTTTCATAGATGGCAGTTCTTTGACAAGCTCTGACCTTGAAAATGGCGGTGATCAGACTGAATATCTTAGAAATATTTTCTTATCTCGCATTGGGATTGTAAGTGATTCAAGAAATGGAGAAATCGAAGTAAAGTGGGCTACAGGTACCATAAGTAAGGTATGCTTTCTCGAGACTTCGTTGTTACAGTTCTGCTGCTTCGGTATTAGATTCAAAAACTCATATTTGTACTTTTCTTTAAGTACTAAATTCAATATTCAACATCATAACAGGTTGCCCCATATGAGATCTATCAGGTTGATAAGTGCGAAGGGACGACTTCTTCTCCTTTGCACAGCAGTGATAGTGTTCTGCAACCGAATGAGGTTATTCAAGCGAAGGACGATCAATCGATAGGCCAAAAAGTAAAGGTAGCACCAAGACATTCCCTCCCTTAATGTATGTTGCAGGAATTTGTACTATATCTTACAATTTCAAGAACGTAAGCAGTTAAGGCAAAGATGACCTGTGACGATCCTCATAATCTCTGACAAGCACATATTCAGCAAATTAGGAAGAGCTGCTTAGATGAGATCATGGTTGTTTCGGAAAATTTATTCATAAATTTTTTAAAAAATTATTGTTACTGGATTTTTTCTCTGTGCTATAACTTTGTTAGACATTTATAAATGCTAAAAGTAAACATACCTACCAGGATATGCTAGGTTTGGATCACACCAATGCAAAGGCCTCTTGTTCTGTTTCCTTTGCTGAAGCTGCTCTTAGTGTTTGTACTAGTATTACTTCAAGCCTATTTCAGTATCTAAGCACAGTACTAGTTGGTGCATATCGATCCACATCTATGGATGATAGAAAGCATGGGAAAACCAAGGGGGAGGATGCCTCGGAACTTTGCAATATGCTTGTCGGTGGCCAACTTCTGATGATAGATGACTCGGAGACATGCCAAACAATTATCTCAGAAGAAAGTAAAGAATCAAGTGGTGATACTACATCACCATCTTGCAGCAAGCATTCATTGCTTTTTAAGCAGTTTGATATTGTAAGTGGTTGCTCGGATCACCACTTTGTCAATGCATCTGAGACGGGCCTTCAGTGTTCCCAGGTAAAAGAAACAAATATAAGTTGATAAAACCAGATCTCTTGCCCAACTCTTGGTTCAGTTTTACTTGTTCTGATGTACAGATGAAAAGAAGTTGGCTGAAGAAGGTTCACCAAGAATGGAACATTCTGGAGAAAAATCTCCCAGGTGAGAAGTCCCACATTCTTGGTAGCCTAATATATTTAATTACATTCCAAATGTTAACTTGTTTGGAATATCCGTCTTATCATCCAAGAACCGAGACATTGAAAGTAAACATGGCTTTCTATGTTCTTGACAGAAACGGTTTATGCACGCGTGTATGAGGATAGGATAGACTTGCTTAGAGCAGCAATAGTTGGGAGCGCTGGGACTCCATATCATGATGGATTGTTCTTTTTCGATGTCCACCTTCCTCCACAATATCCCAACGATCCACCCGTAAGAATTTCCTTTTGTTCCGTCAACATCTGAGTGAAGTTCCACTATTTATGAACTCCATATTTGTGCAGATGGTGCACTATAACTCAGGTGGACTTAGGATAAATCCCAACTTATACGAGTCCGGAAGAGTTTGCTTGAGTCTGATCAATACATGGAATGGATCAGATACCGAAGTCTGGAACCCAGGATCCTCAACAATACTTCAAGTCCTCGTCTCTCTCCAAGCCCTTGTGCTCAATGAAAAGCCATATTTCAATGAGGCGGGGTATGATTCTCAGATTGGGAAAGCCGAGGGCGAAAAAAACTCCCTTAACTATAATGAAAATGCTTTTCTCGTCAGCTGCACATCCATGTTATACATACTACGCAAGCCACCAAAGGTATATCATTAATCTATCAAGTCGAGCCTTGTGTATGAATTCTTGAATCATGTCATGAACTCAGTTCTTTCGAATTTTCGAACAGCATTTTGAGGAACTCGTGAAAGATCACTTCAGTCAACGCAGCAGCAGCATTTTATCGGCCTGTAAGGCATATATGGAAGGAGCTCCAGTAGGTTATCCATTCAACAGCAGGGAAACTGAACAAGAAAATCGGAAAGGAAGCTCGACTGGATTCAAGATTATGTTGGCCAAGCTCTATCCTAGGCTTGTGGAAGCATTCTCTGACAATTTATGTGTATAAATAATGCCACTCTGTTCTGATATTTTGTTCCAACGTGGTGTACACTTCTCGTTCATATATCTTGAAAGAAATATTCAACGTATATGTAGCATGAGGAGTACATCATTCTGGAGCCTTGAATAATGTATGATAATGTGTGTTAAATGAGTTTATGTGTGCTCTATGTTTGTGTGATGATTTGTAAGAAAGCCAAGAAGGCATGCGTGTGAAATGACATTTTGGAATAAAATTCTCTACCTTGAGTTGAAATATCAGACCTATCTTCGCTGAATATACACGAGTTTTGATTTTTAGCCTTTTTTAGTTAATGAATATTTTTGTAACATTATTTATTTCTATATATCATGGTATATAATTACTGCAGTACTTATCATCCAATATACTTGTTACCAATATTGTAGATGTGCTTCGTATATATCCAACGTAACATAGTATATATAGGGAGTATATATAAATGCACAACAACAAAGAGAAATGTTATCCTCCCAGTATATATAGGGAGTATATATAAATGTACAACAACAAAGAGAAAATGTTATCCTCACAGCAGGTGGGAGCATAACATCCCCATCTGCATATGTGACAAACTGTAGTGGTGCCACGTATGTAGGTGGGAATATTGGTGGGAATGATTGTTAGGGAGGATAACAAATACAAATTATAATCCACGATTATCAAAGACCAAAAGAAATCCGCATGATTAATACGAAGAAGTGTTTGAATCTAAGACTTGAGAGTGAGTAAATTAATGAGATTATGAAGAGAGTAAATAACTATGATAAGATAAGTAATTGAAGCCACAAAGCCAGCAACAAGAGCTGCCGTAACATTGTCACAAAATTTAGGAACTCGGCTGCAAATTGGTAGCCAACCAGCATTACTATTTCCATTCTTCCCCAGTTGGCCTATAGCCAAACAAGCCGATATGCTAGAGTCCAGCAATAATGTCATGACCTATCAAGGAATTAAAATAGGGATAAATAAAACTTTTCAAAGCCATACGCTTTAGTAATTGCAAAATAGAATCTTTTTTCATTTGTGAAAGTATTACTATTATTGGGACAAAGTTACACCCTTTTCTTATTCCGTAAGTACCCACAAAGCTCACCAAATCGAGAACCAAGACGAAGTGGCCGTAAGAAGTCTTAGCTGGGACAAACGATAGTATAAAGGTGTAGCCACTTGCTATTGCATTCATTATTACAAAATACCTGCGTAATAAATATCAAAATGTTACGATAAAGCATCCATTTTTGAATAATCTGATAGAAAACACGACTCTCCGATCTTTTCTCAATTCCAACAAAGAGAGAGAGTTTGATATTATGTTTATAAAATTTAAGATTGTGAAAGTAAAATTCACTTACTTGAAAGCTGGTGATTTCTTGTAATTGGCTTCGAATTTGATGCCAAAGTATTCAGCCGATTCATGGCTTGTTCCCATGATCAATGTCGCAGAAACTGTGGCAGCCAGGGCCACCAGCCTCAACACTAACATGGGAATCCTGCCTCTATAATCTAAACCCATTGATTATAACGAATATGAAGGGTAAATTTTTAACAAGAATAAATATTTGTGAACTAAAACTTGAGGTTTATAAATATGTTTAAAGTTGAAATAGTATGGGAAAGAGGGTTAGGATTAAGATGGAAAATTGTATGTTAGGAAAGGCTGACGAGTTGGGAGGTGAACTTTGTCTTCTTGAAAATCTTGGAAGGGCCCTTGTATTCTTGGTAACCTAATGAGAAGCCCGACAATATTTGATACTATGTGTATTTATATATATATATATATATATATAACGTGATCACATATTTATTCTTATGATTTCTGGAATTTGACTTGCACAAGTTGTAAAATCTTTGACCTTGACAATGAACGTATGAAGTTAAAACAAATTATGGAAGACAGGCCTTGAATTGATTTCTAGGCATGCCATTTTTTTTATTCACAAATTTTATCAAGTACAAGAAATTCAGTTCAACCGTAGTGAGATAGGAAATTTTCAAATCATGGTTTTAGGTAGAGACACTAGGTAAATTCATTTATATTTTTTTAAAAAAATTAAAAATCTAATCATCATAAAAAACTTTTGAGGCATCCCTACTCTAATTGAATTTGGCTTAACGTTGATATTTTCTTGATATTTTCTTAAAAAGAAAAACAATCAATATGATGTAACATTACGATTAATTAAGGTTGGTTGGGTGATTATCATATAGACTTAGAGGTCACGTATAATATGACATCCTTGCAACTCTTTTTTATATTGGAAACAAAAATAAAATAAAATGAAATACATCTAACGGGATGAGAACCGTTGATTGTCTTGTCAGCTCAACTGCTCACCGGCTACGAACTTAGGATAGGGGCCTCTCCTCCTCCTTCTTCTTTTCTTTTTTCTTTATTATTATTATCATTTTTTTTATTGACGTATTCTTGCCACCAATTATAGTCCTTGTCTGGAGATCATCATATGTATAAACAATCATATATACTGATATTGCCTTTTAAATACAGGGAGAAATAAGTTATCAAAAATTGATTTGAAAATGTTTGCAAAAGTCTGTAGGGAGCTAAGTTTTCTCAAGTTTTATATACAACTTTCAATTATCTGATTGCCAAAAAATTTGGAAACCCTTCCTATATATACAAGTTTTTCCAAGCATTACCTTCCAAACCCTTCCTGATTTGACGTGAGGCATATTAGGATTCCGAAATCTCGTGATCAATCTCCACTCGATGACTCGATCTAGCCAAAACTTCTGTGTGTGTGTGTGTGTGTGTGTGTGCTGATCATGTATTATTACAGTACTGCGTATTTTCACTGTATGTGCATGCTTCCGAATATAAACTATTACTCAAGGAAAACATTATACTCGTCATTTATTTTATCTCAAAGTTATTCGTCGAATCACTTTAGACGTGCAATGGCACTGGAGGTATTGGGATCATAGAGTTTTGTTTTTTGTGGGCACATGCGTGAAATATTTACTAGATGGCTGACTTTTGAAATTTCTGAAGTATGATTAATGTTTATGATGATTTTGATCTCGTTCGACCATAATATATTTAAATCTTAACAAACTATTTCTAATTATCAGTGCCTTTTCAAACTTTTTGAAAATAGATAAGTGACTTGCAAATTAAAATTAAATAGATTTCTAATGATACTTGCAAATTAAAAGATAATAATGTAGTCAGAAATATGAATAGATGAAAGTAGGTACAACTGATAGGATATTAGGATATATATTTCTTTTATGAAAAAAGACACGTGGAATTCATGTCAGATAAACACAAAGTAAACACTTTATAAGGGTAGATCTAGAACTAAATTTATATTCTCATAGATTTGTGTGATTATTGATGTCTACTATACAAAGTGGTTTCAACCTAAAAAACGAAATGTCATATTGGTTGGAAATTTTGTGAGAGTTACCCACAGACTAGTGCATAGGTGACTAGAAGTTTCTTTTTAATCCGAAATATCTTTAAGATGTTCATGAATTTTATTATAAAATATAAAACCTTTAACATTTTCAACAATTTTCCAACATATATAAATATTAAACATAAACATCTAATTCTTCTTGTTCATCTCCATATATTTTCTGCTTATTTCTACTTCTTGAGTTCTCGATATCGGTGTTTGCTATACTAATTTTGTTTCTCGTGAGGCTACTTTGGACTTCATGCTTTTATTTTTATTTCTTTGGCTTTGACTTAACGTTTAATTTCTTTTAAACCCAAAAACTAATTATTCTCTAGCTGAGCGATTAATATGACAATGTTCAGAGAGAAGCCTACAATAAAATCCTGGTGCCAGGGCTCAAAAGTCGTCTAAAAAACAGAGATAAAACAATTCGTCCTGAAAAATTAATTTTCGGGATATGAAAAGAAGCTTACCGTTTAAATGAATCGTGGCTCAAAAGTCGATCAGTCACAGAAATTCATATGCCAAATGAATGACTTTCGAATAATTATTTACCACAAAGCGTAAGGAAATTTGCATGCTCAAAAAAATTTTAACGGAAAAACTTCTCTAGATAAAATACAGATTTCCTAACTAGTTTCTTTGAAATTATAAAGTATGTATATAATTACTATCGATATTTAGTTTTTTAAAATTTTGAAAATAACAGAAAAAGATTAATTTTTAATTTACAAAATATTTTAATTGTTTGTTCCCTCGCACATATTTTGGCTCCACCTGAATTCTTGTTTCTTAACAGATAACGGAAGCCCGCAGATGACTGACTGGAGCCATGAACCTTTACTAATTACAAATACTACAAATATAGAAGATTCAATTGAATCTACAGGAATGAAATAACGTTTCTGGTTTGACTAAACCTATCAAGCGAAGAAAATCTTATCCCGGTATTTATGGAAATTCACAATGTGTGTGTTGTTATTAAAGCATCAGTGGAAGTGCCAACAATTCAAAAGGACAGACCAGTGATAAGAATAGCAACTTTCAGTCATCTGGAGGGAAGTCCTCGTCCGAAGCATTACCCAGAAACGAGCCCAGAGTCTTCCTTAAAATGCTGAATGTTTTATCATCCTGCAAAATAACATAGATGTTCAACCAAACTTCATCCAAAAAACAGCGAGTTAGAAAACAATTGCCCCATAAAAATGACAACACCTATAAACATTATGATACGCATGAAACGTCAAAGTTATTATAGGACTTTTGATGAAGGAAAATGTCACCTGCTTCTTCTTCTTCAGTGACTCCTCCAGTTGAGCTATTCTTGCAGCGCTTGATTTCTCATGTACATTTAACATGTTCTTCTCTTTCTTTCCTGAGAGCATTCAAGAAATGTATCTTATTTGGTTTCTCCTGATGCATATAGTATTATGGAGGGAATACTTAATAGAACATTATAAAAGATCTCTGACTTAGTTGTTCATATCGTATGAATAATCTTTCCTTCTCTTCTTCATATTTGGAGATCACATCTGTCGATACCCAAGTGTAACGCAAATCAGATACTCTTTTAATATGGTCAGAAGATCAATGAATTTTATGCATCAGAATTACCTTGCAAGGCATTCAGATGTAGAACTTTCTCTTTGCTGAACTTCTCAAAAATTTCTTGAAACTTGGCTGTCTCGTTCTTCAGTAGATTCTCACACTGCAAGGATGCAAGGAATACAAGCATTCAAACTGAAGCTTGGAAGGCGAAATGATCTCAAAATACTCAGAAATATCCTTTCCATTTCTCTGTGTATCTCACCTCTTTTGAGCTCTTGTAGAGTGTCTTTGCAAAGTTTTGCCTGTCAATGCAAGACATGGTTGAAGAAGTAGCCCAAAGTTAATGGCAGGCAAGAGTAGGATAACTATATTTGCACAGAAGTGCTATCACCTTTCTTTCTCAAGCTTTGATTTCAATTCATCCAAACTTGACTTGATCTCTGAAGATACACTGTCAGGAAAATCACGCAAGGAATGAATTGGTTGAAATTTTGTAGATTCTTCTATGGCCAAGGTGACATAGCATTTCACTTATGTGTCATATGCATAAGAACATGATCACTCGCCATTAAACAGGTTTGTTTCTGTGCTAGAACATAGTTCTGAAATGAAGCTACTTATGTTAAGTAAAAAGGGGAAACCAAAAGCCATGAACATTAATTTGACCTTGTTTTCTAATCTCTCTGTGATGCATCCACATTCTCCAACCATTATCAACAGTGAATAAATTATCTGAACTAATGTAAGGTGCTGAAGTATGCTGCGAATATATGTTACCCGAAAAATCAATTAACTGCATACACGTTCGTGCTAACAAGATATAGATACCAAGGTTCCTTTGTCACTAAAATTTCTGAAGAACACATGACGGAAAGCACCTGGTAAACGTTTCTACGTTATCAACCTGATTGAAGATCAACTTGCTTACATTATTATCTAAATTGCATTTACTCCCCAGTTAACTACAGAAATATACGCGTAAATTTGAGATGTAAACAAAGAACTATAATTATCAACAGCTTCGTAATAAGCTTCAACACATTCTAATCATATCATAGAATCAATGCAGAAACATGCATTCATTGTTAATCTAAAGAGATATGCAAAGTCTCGCCTCGAAATCGTCTCCTCATTCCTCTTCTGACCATCTATTTGCGCCTTCTCCTTGATATGCTGAAGAGCACTCAAAATTCCTTTGATATCACTGCATTTTCATAAATACTTACATCATCCTGTAAACTTGTTAAAACAAAACAATGATAATCGGAAACAGAAGCCAACCTGGAGATAGCGGCATCAAAATCATCATCGACTATGACTCGCTTTCGTGTCAGATTATTCGACTCCAATACCCGCTTGGAACTCGCCTTCTCTGCTGACATCTCGAATAGTCTAGGCTTTGATTCTGCCCCGCACGAATACGATCACTGCTGCAGTTGTTTCTGCTACTAATATTTGAATTTGATTGTACGAGTAGTGCTTTTGGCGGTCCACGAATCTGCTTATATATTACAATCTCTCTCTCAAATTTGTTGGGCCGTGTTAACTCCCAAGTCCACCAGTCAGCAAGTAAGAAAGAGCAAGTTCGAGCCCAACTCACCTTTGGGATTAAACTTTCATGTTCTAGCCCAATTGAATTTGTTATACATTAAGGCTGCGCTTGGTAGGTAGGATGTGATAGAATGTGATAGATAACTTGAGTGATAATTTAAAAATATACGTGTGATAATTAATATCTGGGATTTGTAGACTTGTGTTTGGTTCGATTTTAAAGGGATAGATTAAAATGTGGTTGAGCTGAGGCTTTTACCTATATATCCTTTACAACATAAATTACATTGCCAAAATCACGATTTTGTCGCGATTGCAACCGTGCCTTCCAAAATCAATCTCGTTTCTCCTACGCCCCTTCACAGCTTCGTAGATTTTTCGAACCACTGGTTTACAGAGAATACATCACAGATCGAGCCGTGGTAGACGGATCTACGGTTAATTCCTCGTGCCGACGAAAAGGGTGTTCTACGAATTTGAGGTTTGATTTTTTTTTCGGTTCACGTCGACACTGTCGTTTGCAGGTCATTGGTTGTGTTCATTTATTTCACATCCTATCTCATACTGATTCGTCTTGAATTTTTCCCGTCTCACGGTTTATCTGGAGCCCCTTTGGACGTCTGTTTAAAGTAAGTATGTTAGGGCCAAAGTCTTCCCTTATACGATTCTTGATTTGTTTTTTCAATTGTGCCTTCGATTTAAATTCACCGAACCAACTTCAAGGTATTTTATACGCCGTAGCCTTGTTACTTTGATGAGGCTTTAACAGTAGTCGGATTTGCATCACTGTGTGTAGATTTTTTACTGCTATGTGCTGTATTGATTATACAGACAGCTATTACGGCTAGGATTCTAACAAGTTGTTGGCTGCAGAGGTTTTTATTATTCATCCTTAAAAAATGGTAATTAATCATTTTATTTTTATTTTATTTTATGTGTTGCAAGTGTATATAGGTAGTTGTATCGTATATCATGTATTTAATAAACGTTGGAGATGGTATTGATAGATTATTAACTTTGGCTGGTGTATCCAAACCATTTATCATGTGATATCTAATTTCTTGTTATAAATAAATTGCTTAGTAATGATTTTCGATGTTTATGAGTGTTGTTCTGCTTTTGCCGAGTATTTTTTGCCTATGGAAGGTTGAACACCACTTGAGACTCTTATCATTATTACTGTTTGTTGTAGATCAAAGTTAGTATGTCGTGGTAATCTGCAATGAGGTTTAGTCTCCTATGATAAGCTTACATTATACTTTCAGATTTTAAGTTTGGTCAGAAGAATAACCGTGACACAAATATCGTGGTATACTGGTCGTATTACGACCCCTCAGTCGAAGTCCAGAATGGTGTATTTCTTACCTTTTCTCACCTTAATTTTTTGTCAAAGCTCAAGTAAATGTTTGAATATTTAATGTAATATCCAAAGGAAAAAAGTATCCTTCGTGTTACTCTTGTTACAGCATTTTGTTGTGATATGTTTTCGTGATAGGGTAGCAAATAACAAAAACTTTTTTAACGTAATGTGTTGCAATTCAGCCGAAATCATATGTAGTTTTTATTGGACGAAAAGCCGGTGTCTACGAAAAATGGTGCGAAGCTAGCGAACAAATGCGTGGTTCAGTGGAGCCTGCTACAAAGGGTTTGATACCAAAAAAGAAGCAGAAGAAGCGTATAGTTGCTATTTGGAAGCAATGAATGGCCCACGCTTCAATAAAAAATGTGAATGTGAAAAAACAAATACACCTTCTACATCAAAACCTCAGCGTTCAAAGAATTCAGCGAAGTTGGCAAAGGTGTTACGAGATTTAGCCGTTGAGATACACAACCATGCTGCGAAAATGGAGAAGGTTGTAGAGGAGATTGGACAAATACTTGAGGATATGGCTGTTAGTGATGACGAGTAGTTTGCGGAAACAAGTATCTGTTGTACTGCTATGTTTTGACGTGGTTTTGAACTATTCACGAACCAATGTTTTTTTTTTGTAACAGTAGACTGATGTAGTAACTGAGTGTTAGTTACAAATGTACTTGTGTTAACCCATGACGTGTATGTATAAAGTAATGTAGTTCATCCAGCGTACCATCATGTACAAATGTGGGATTTTTCTGCTTGTTGTCTTTGGATATCTCGAGAATTTAATGTTCATCTTCTATCAATTTCCGAGGTATGAAAAATAGTTATATGTATTGTAACTTTTATTGAGAATCTTGTATTATGTATCATGTTGCTTTCTACAACTTTATTCATACTTCTTGGTTGACAGTGGGTAAGACAATGCCCATCAGCCTTTTGGAAGAAGAACAAGTGAAAGCGTTTCACGACGCTGGGAGACAACAATTGGAGATGAGTTTGGACATCATCATTCGAGCTCTTGGGCATGCAAAGGTACTGTACTTGGTATGCAAAATTTCCATAGAAAGTCAGTGTATGTTTCAGTGATATATTGTAGGTACAAAGTCAGTGTATGCTTCAGTGATCTACTGTTAATTGTCGTGCCCCCCCTAAACTGTGTAAATGATTTTTCTCTTTCTTTAAGAACTGTGCATTTTCTGTGTTTGTTTTGCTGTGGTTTTCAGCTTAATTGTTGCCGAGCTCATGTGTAATTTCTTTGAACATTCACGAACATAGTGTTCTCCTTGTCTTCAATTGGTATTTTCGCATGTGATTCGTTTAACCCATGAAATTTCTCCTTGTGATTCGTTTTACCCATTTCCAGTTTCACTGTGTTGGTTAGTAAACTGTATTCGTTTGAACAATCACGAACATAGCTTATACAGTTTAGCAATTGAAAATTTGACACAGAGAAATATAAGTTAAGTTCTCGCTGCAATGCATGTCCAATTCCAGCAACTACTGGCCCTCTTTATTCCCATATTAAAGTATATTATTCATTGTTTTTCTGGTTGATATTTTGGGTAGAGAGCTTAAGTATACGTGTAAATTCCTCTGCTAGTATTTATATGTTGCACAAGTTGTTATCCTTTGTTGCTTTTGTAAATATGAAAAGGAATTATGATGTACAAAGGTAGTGAGGTGTATTAAATGAGGTTAGATTTCCCTAAAGATTTAATTTACAGTATGCAGCCACCATAAAACAGCACATTTGGAAGATTGATTTGACAATATTGATTGACTCATATTTAATGTAAGTTGGTGATAATATTGAATGCATCTTCCTCCAAATAACATAAATAGCAATGCCCTAAAGTGTTTTAGTGACACTACCAATTTCTTCAAATTTGGTTGCTGCTTTTTCATAACAGGTTCTCGTAGATGGCTGTTTGTACCAAAATCGGTTCTGAAGATACTGTTACAAGAAAATACGTCGTTCCTATGATTGATTTGTCTTCCGATGAATATGAAGGGCTGTATGGTGAAGGTCGTTCATGTGGTAGAAAGAAAAAGCTGCGAAATATGGGTGTAAATTCACCTGTTGCCTCTGAGAAAAAGAAAAGGATGAAGTTCTGTAATGTGACTACAATTCTTATGAAGGCAACAGAGTTGGAACGTCTGCCTGAGAAAGAGAACAGCAAGGACGATCAGAAGGTGCGAGGACCAACAATTCCCATTATCATTGACATCTCGGATGATTCAGTTTGGTAACTGTGTTTCTGGAGAAGTGTAGCTAAGGCGTGTCCCAACCTTTTTTGGTATTTGTACTGTGTAAGCTCAGTACATCCTTTTTGAACCTATGCGGTTGCAAGTTAGGCAGCTGTACTATGTTTGGCACTAATGTGTATAAATTATGTTAATCTGATTGTATGTGAATTGTTGGTGTTCGTATACTGGTTTGGACATCTTTTGCTTTTTGTGCTTTCTGTTGATTAGTTATCAAAATTTAGTTCATATACTGGATTTTAAATACATGTTCGACCATATGTATCTAGTGTACGTATACTGGAAATACAGAATAAAGCAAGCTATCTCAAAATTTGTTGTTTCACGAACATTTTTGAAAGACTTGACATCAATTTGTTGTCTTATCCACTTTCTTCGTTCTAGCTTTTACACTACCACGGGTATCTCCGCTTTCCATATTCTCACTTTGTCTTCTAGTTCAAAACACCTGAAATGCACGTGAACTAAGCTGTTATATATCAGTTTAACAGAGTTTACTCAAAGTATTCATATAACGTAACATATTATGGTTCGTAATAATATAAGCAACATGCACAAATAATAAAGGTCAAAAGATAAAGCCTCAAAATGTACTTCAACATACACACATAGTAAAATTCAAACGATATTTAATTTAAAAAAAATTTCAATGTAACATGTTATAAGCAACATGCATAACTAATAAAGGTCAAAATATAAAGCCTCAAAATGTACTTCAACATACACACATAGTAAAATTCAAACGATATTTAATTAAAAAAATTGTTCAATGTAACATGTTACAACCGAAGAATTTTAATTATTCATGTTCCACATTGATAGAGTCAACTCATCTCTCCAACTATCCCATCCCACGGAAGGCTCCAAAGTGCATATGAAATCATTATTTGTTTCTTGAGACGGACTGCCAACATCTTCACCGACTTCTTCCATGGGATCTTCCGGCATCTGCCATCGGATAAAATTATGTAATAATATACACGCTAGTATTATTTGGTTTTGAACTCGCAAAGGGTAGAAAGATGGACTTCGAAAAATGGCCCATCTTTTTTTAAGCAAACCAAATGCTCTTTCAATTGTGTTCCTAGCTTGTGAGTGTCTCCAGTTGAATAATTCCTTAGGGTCTTGTGGTCCACATGCACGATTCCCCCATGCATCTCTATGATATCGTACTCGTCTGTACGGCGTCAAGAAACCCTCTACATTTGCATAGCCATTATCACATAAGTAGTAGAAACCTACAAACATAAAAAAATAATTACAACCCAAATAATGGTTTGGATGTCGGTATTGTAGGTATTTTTTTGCAAAACCACAAATCAGCTGTTGTAAGAGAACATCAAACCTCTTGGAACTTTCAAAGCATCTGCCCGTGTCAATGCATCTCTTAGAACCCTTGCATCAGCTGCGGAACCCTCCCACCCAGTGAGAGCGTAAATGAAGTTCATATTGCAGTCACATACCCCTAAAACATTCACTGCTATTGTTCCTTTTCTTGTCCTATATCTTGCTTTGTCTTCGACAGGTACATGCACAGCAATATGTGTTCCATCAAGTGCACCTAAACAACCCTGCAATGGAGAAATATATTAATAGAGTGCTTATCATACGTCAGATTTCGCCATAAAATTACGAGGGTTCTAATTTATTCAAAACACATAAAACTGTGTAAAGAAAGTAATACCTTGAACCACTTCCAATTATCTTGCCCACAAGTTTCATCCACAGGAGTCGGCTTCACAAGAAGGATAGGATGTAGTTTCAGTACGGACCGCTATACTTCGTGAAAATGTGCACTGATTGTTTGCCCACTACGTATGTAATCGTGCCTATGACTTCGGTTTTATCTGATGGGCTAGTATTGACAAAACATGGAAACCTTCTCATCGAACCGAGACATATCTAGAATCTACCAATCCTCCTAAATTTCTTAAAATGTAGCACAATCTTCCGAATGCATTGCGATTCATACGCAAGTTCACAACACATTGACCATCTCATGCTTCAATAATTCTGTGCATGTGACTCAATTGAGTTGTAATTCTGCGGGTCATACTGTACGATGCATTGTTTGTACGATGGAGACCGACGTGTCTTCGGAAGACTTCTCATACGTAGTCGTATCAAAAGCAATACCAACAAAAAATTTCGACACAACATTTGATGTACGAGCAGAAGAAGAAAAATGTTTTTATGTTTACTATCCATCTTTCTTGCACAATTGGAAAACAACAAAAAAATAAGATTCGGTAAGTCAATAACAAGGAATTATAGTAATGGACAATTAATATGACATAGTTACGCATGTTGTCGAATTGTAGGATATATTGATGTTATCCATTTCAGGGTTTGATGGTCCAGCTACTCAAATTGCTTCCTTCGTAACTTAAAAGTAGAGTAGACATACGAAAGATTTACAAGATACCACTCATCAGTTGGTCAAATTTTTCTTATTACCATATCAATGTTACATTTGTGACAGAATTCACAAATTCATGTGTTATTCAAGTAAAATATTATCAAAGATCTTGTGCTTTATGAAGGGATATTTCTAAGTGTACATTGATCCTGTCAATTCTATGGGGCTCAAGCACTGCTTCTATGTATCACCCAGTGAATCTTTCTCTACTGTCATGTATACCACTTCTTAAGCAATGTATGTAATGTATGCGTTGGATAGATCATGAACATATACAAAACACACAAACATACATCAACTAATGATCCTGGTTGCTACAGCCTACAAGAGGAGATAGACGCTCCAAATACATTTCTTTTCTGCACCATCTAAGGGTCATATCATTATACACGTTAAAATAAAAACAGGTTCAAGAAAATATGCGTAGGATAACTAAAGTGTAGCTGGTTGAACAAATGATGCTGCAACCTTTTTTAAAAAAAGATTCTAAAGCTTCTTAAATCAAGTCATGCATCTGAACATAACCGATGCTTCAGTTTATAACAACATGCTGCCACTCCAGATTGAAAAGCACCACTGTGAAGTACACTTTCGGTCTCCGAGAGTGTCTCCAGTTGAATAATTCCTTAGGGTCTTGTGGTCCACAATGCACGATTCCCCCATGCATCTCTATGATATCGTACTCGTCTGTACGGCGTCAAGAAACCCTCTACATTTGCATAGCCATTATCACATAAGTAATAGCAACCTACAAACATAAAAAAATAATTACAACCCAAAAAATGGTTTGTATGTCGGTATTGTAGGTATTTTTTTGCAAAACCACAAATCAGCTGTTGTAAGAGAACATCAAACCTCTTGGAACTTTCAAAGCATCTGCCCGTGTCAATGCATCTCTTAGAACCCTTGCATCAGCTGCGGAACCCTCCCACCCAGTGAGAGCGTAAATGAAGTTCATATTACAGTCACATACCCCTAAAACATTCACTGCGATTGTTCCTTTTCTTGTCCTATATCTTGCTTTGTCTTGGACAGGTACATGCACAACAATATGTGTTCCATAAAGTGCACCTAAACAACCATGCAATGGAGAAATATATTAATAGAGTGCTTATCATACGTCAGATTTCGCCATAAAATTACGAGGGTTCTAATTTATTCAAAACACATAAAACTGTGTAAAGAAAGTAATACCTTGAACCACTTCCAATTATCTTGCCCACAAGTTTCATCCACAGGAGTCGGCTTCACAAGAAGGATAGGATGTAGTTTCAGTAGGGACCGCATTACTTCGTGAAAATGTGCACTGATTGTTTGCCCACTACGTATGTAATCGTGGCCTATGACTCGGTTTTTATTCTGATGGGCTAGTATTGACAAAAACATGGAAACCTTCTCATGAACCGAGACATATCTAGAATCTACCAATCCTCCTAAATTTCTTAAAATGTAGCACAATCTTCCGAATGCATTGCGATTCATACGCAAGTTCACAACACATTGACCATCTCATGCTTCAATAATTCTGTGCATGTGACTCAATTGAGTTGTAATTCTGCGGGTCATACTGTACGATGCATTGTTTGTACGATGGAGACCGACGTGTCTTCGGAAGACTTCTCATACGTAGTCGTATCAAAAGCAATACCAACAAAAAATTTCGACACAACATTTGATGTACGAGCAGAAGAAGAACAATGTTTTTATGTTTACTATCCATCTTTCTTGCACAATTGGAAAACAACAAAAAAATAAGATTCGGTAAGTCAATAACAAGGAATTATAGTAGTGGACAGGTAATATGACATAGTTACGCATGTTGTAGAATTGTAGGATATATTTGATGTTATCCATTTCATTAATTTCATGGTCCAGCTACTCAAATTGCTTCCTTCGTAACTTAAAAGTAGAGTAGACATACGAAAGATTTACAAGATACCACTCATCAGTTGGTCAAATTTTTCTTATTACCATATCAATGTTACATTTGTGACAGAATTCACAAATTCATGTGTTATTCAAGTAAAATATTATCAAAGATCTTGTGCTTTATGAAGGGATATTTCTAAGTGTACATTGATCCTGTCAATTCTATGGGGCTCAAGCACTGCTTCTATGTATCACCCAGTGAATCTTTCTCTACTGTCATGTATACCACTTCTTAAGCAATGTATGTAATGTATGCGTTGGATAGATCATGAACATATACAAAACACACAAACATACATCAACTAATGATCCTGGTTGCTACAGCCTACAAGAGGAGATAGACGCTCCAAATACATTTCTTTTCTGCACCATCTAAGGGTCATATCATTATACACGTTAAAATAAAAACAGGTTCAAGAAAATATGCGTAGGATAACTAAAGTGTAGCTGGTTGAACAAATGATGCTGCAACCTTTTTTAAAAAAAGATTCTAAAGCTTCTTAAATCAAGTCATGCATCTGAACATAACCGATGCTTCAGTTTATAACAACATGCTGCCACTCCAGATTGAAAAGCACCACTGTGAAGTACACTTTCGGTCTCCGATTTTTACTTCCCAAATGAACTGGGAGATTTCAGTGTGTTGCAATCGGAATTTCAGTCTTCGACAAAAGGTTTACAGAAACTTAAATACAGAAACTTTCTATTCAACCACGTAGCTGAATCGTACAAGCACCACAAAACATTTCTCAGAACAAATAATTGAAGTTGCTACAACGCAAGGGTAACACAAAAGTTATCAATCGAAATTTACCTATATTAGCCCCCAGTTGCGAATCTTCAACATCCGAACGAAGTTCTTCTCATACACGATTCTCCAAGATTAGAAGGAATACAGCAGCCGAATTGAATTCTTTATCGCTGTGTATAATAGGGTTACGGGGGTAAAGCGGTAAAAGTTTGCCCAATTTCTTCAAATCAGCGTACGCGGATTAGGTAACCCACCTAATTCGAAAGGATTATTATCACGCTGCTACACGATGAAATCTGAAGAATCAGGCGGGGAAGGATTGGTAGAAACTGGCCAAAAAACGAGCCAAACGTGTGATGGCTTATCTATCCGGCGTTAATCCCACGTTAATCCGCCTACCAAACGCTGTCTAAAGATTAATTGTAACCTAGTCAAACGACATCAACAAGTGTTAGAAAATGGAGATGATCAAACTGAAATATATGTAAAAATTTCTAGAAAAAGTATATTAAGATCAACTTTTTATATTTTGTCTAGGTGATTATAATCGAATGAGTTAGAATTCAAGAAGCTAACATAAATATGATCACATTGTTCCTAAAAAAAAGGTTTCCAAAGAGTTTTAGGTGATGATAATTAAATAATTAAATCTAGAATTCAGAACTCATTTCTCTTGGATGATAATTATGACGGGACAGGGAGTCAATACATGTGCTTACTTGGTGATTATGTGTCATGCATTTGTTGCCTTTTCTAGAAGAAATTGGTACTATTTCCTTCAAGCAAATTACTCTACAATCTAGAAGCAAATTATATTTTCCCAAAAGCCGGCCATGTTGACCTTGTTGCTCATTTCTCTTTCCTTTTGTGAATTTTACATTATATGGAGCAACATTTCATTTTAAATTTTAATATATTTCATGCAATATATCACACATTTTTCTGGTTGAAAAATTGCTTAGTAACAATCATGATAATTTATCTACAATGAAAATAACTAAAATTCAGAATATAATATAATTATATTGAGTCGTAAAAAAAAATTAATTAGTTTATTATACTATTGTGGCGTTTTCTGCATGTGTACCAAACATAATTTGCTTCTCTACTTGTCGTGATGGTAAACGTTTACATAATAATAAATAATAAATAACCTTACGCTTGTATAAAGGCTTATGAGAGGATCATCGTCGGATCCAACAAATTCTCTTTCATCAACGTTTGTGCATAAGGTACCAAATCGAGCTGCCAAGTCTTCTAACTGATTATTTCTGATTTTTACAGTTGATCCATCTTTTTTGTTTGATATTTATGTTTAGCGATAGGAACCATTGCTGTTTATTTTCCATCTCGATCGATTGGTTTGTACGAGCAGTTGATTGTGTTCATGCGT
Source organism: Dorcoceras hygrometricum (assembly GCA_001598015.1). Classification (NCBI taxonomy): domain Eukaryota; kingdom Viridiplantae; phylum Streptophyta; class Magnoliopsida; order Lamiales; family Gesneriaceae; genus Dorcoceras; species Dorcoceras hygrometricum. The sequence continues at coordinate 254,711 of KV003152.1, read as the reverse complement.
TGTTCTTATTGAAGTAGAGATCTGTAGTTTGAACTAAAGCAGTTTGTGTTCCTGCGTAATCAGTTTCAATTTCTTTCACTGCAAAATATTGTTCGGGCAACGGGGCAAGGTAATTGATACTGTATTCTGGATCATAAGCTCCGAGCAGAGTTGTACATCAGCTCGGCCGATCAATTTACGCCGGAAAAATTTGGTTCTTTGGGTTTAGGTTGGATATGAATCGCGCTGGATGTGTAAATAGCGTATTGATACTTGTTCTGGATTTCGGAAGAAAATTTCCATTGATGTGAAAATCTGTTGGTTGAGAAAGATTTATTTTATTTAAAAAATAAGGTTATTTGTGCATGATTCAATTTTTGTCGCATTCAGAATCAATTTATTTTAATGAAACAATTTTTCGGGAATAAATTTCCGGGTAAGTTAAATTTTGAGGTGAGTATTAGTAATTTTTTTTTTTTTATCCAACCAGTATTAGAGTACTTCATCAGATGCATACCACACAATAGTTCCATTTGTATCTACACGAAGAAACCCTTCGTGACAACACATCTTTGCAGAGTTTGAAGGACAACCAAGCTCTACGACGAAGACTCCGCGAATGGCATTCCAGCAGTACTTTGTGCAAGAATGGAGACCTGAAAACATTTCTGCTTGTTTCGATTGCAGCATATGCTTGGATTTCGCTCGTGATCCAGTAGTAACGCTCTGTGGTCACCTCTACTGCTGGCCCTGCATATACAAATGGTTTGATTCCCAGAGTGTGTCCCTCGCCCCAAATGAGCTCCCCCAGTGCCCAGTTTGCAAGGCCAAAATTTCTGAGAAAACCATGGTCCCTCTATACGGCAGGGGACTATCTTTCTCCAAACCTGAACAAGAAGCCGACACCATCCCTCCTAGGCCATCGGCCATTAGCGTACAGCATCTCTCTTCACATGATCTTCATCATAATGAGCAGAATACACCAGATTCTTCATCAACGGTTCATTCTCACACGGTGGGAATGTTTGGCGAGATGGTCTATGCCAGAGTATTTGGTAACTCCCAAAGTTTGTATACGTATCCAAACTCGTACCATTATGTTGGGGAAAACAGCACACGGTATAGAAGGCAAGAGATACAGGCTGATAAATCTTTGAACAGGGTTTCCGTTTTTATTTTCTTCTTCATCCTCTCGTGTCTTCTCTTGTTTTGAGCTTCATAAATCATATGACCATATATATTCACGTTTGTATAGATTGTATAAGATTTTGGGACTTCTCTTTTTCCCTGTTTATAAATAGAGATGATCATTAGAAGCCTTGTACGATGGTGACTTCATGGACGTGATAATTTTTGCCTGAATATCGACCTTGTTCATCAGTTTCCTTGATAAACGATGATATAATCACCATTTGATTTTGACTATATTTTGACGTAATTTTGCACCAAGTACAACATTTATTTCCCGTCAATTTACTTTTTGGTATATTCTCAAACATTCTTGTTAGATTTTATATATTTATATTTCTTATCATATATTATCTTTTAATAAATTTCACAATATAATTATTATTAATATTTTAATTATTATGTCAATGATAAATTATAATATAACGATTGACTACCCAAAAGTGCGCGATATAGTTAAAAAAGAACTACCATACTGCAGAAGAGAAATGAAGCGCATGATCAAAAGCATGATATATTTGAAAATTATTTTGATAATTTTGGAAGATCTGCATCTTATTTGAAAGATTATTAATTAACTATCTTTTTTTTCAATGTTTTGTTTTATCTCATCTAGTTATCTTTGTAGATGATCTCAATACACTATACCAGCACTAAGTTACTAGGGACAGGTCATGACAAGCAGATATTTAAAACACGATTAATTTTTCAGGAGTTATTTACATCTTATTTTTGTAAAATATAAGCTTTGTAGATAAAAATACTTTTTTCAATTTTAATCTTCATTAACTGCTACTTCTTATCAAAACTCAGGTGGCACAACCGAATAGAAAAATTGACGACGCATGCCGAAAGTAATTATTTAAATACGAATACGACTGGATATAAAACCAGCCAAAGAAAACCAAACACCCCAATTTGATTCACTACTGTGAATTGAGAAAAGAAACCGTGATCACTAGCCTTCATAGGCAGCGGCACCTGGCCAATTCGATGCGCTGCCGATCCGGGGGATGCTGCGGAGTCTGCTAAATTGATCTTCTTGAAAAGTGACAGCATTGATATTTCCATCACTATCTACTTGAGGGATACCTACCACCTTATTTGAAGTGGATGATCAAAACTCATTATCCCAATCTTATTTATGAAGATGCAAGCCTGCAAAGATTTAGAAAATTTCAATTTCCTTTTAACGTCGAAACAAACGGCACCGGCTACACATATAATCGACCAAGATTTTTACCTGGGGGGAAGGGAGTGTAGCAATTCCCACAGGCAACAGAGACGACATTTGGGTCGTCAGTGCATACTAATGATCCATCCAATGCAGTTCCCCAATGAAACTGCGCGAATCCATCTCCATCCTACAAACGAAGTTGGCCATATATCATTTGGATAATGATAATTAATTGCTTATCTCAATCAAATATTTGGAGACGACACAAAACCCTGGCAAGAAATTAAAAAGAGTAGAGTCTTCGGAATCAAAGAGAATGAACGCAAAACTTCCATGGAGTTGTTTGATAACTTGATCTGCTGAATAGGGTGCACGATCCCGCAATACTTTGTAGGCTTCCAATATAACCATGGCTTCTGTAGCTTGTCTCGAGAGCCCGTAATGTCGTCTCAAGTCACAAGTGTTCGACAACGCCCCACAAAACAGGCAGGATATCTCATCTATAACAACAATTGATCTGTAAAAACATACGTAAACGTTAGCGCCAAATGCAGCTGCCAAGGTCGAAAAGGTATGATCCACACCTGGGTTGTACTGGATTCTCGTGTTCATGCGACAAAGCCAAGAAATTTCCATTAGAAAGGTTGAATAAGGTGGCATCAGATTTCCAGGAACGAAAAGTTTCCGCTATTTCTTGTGGGGAGCAGTTCAAACAGCTGTTTCTTCCAAGAAATGGAAGGCTCAATTCTTTTGGAGGGTTACCGATCGTACTCTCGAAAACGGACAACATTATGAAGCAAAGATAAGGCAATATGGAGAAACCCTCGATCACATTTAGCAGACAAAGAAGGTTTATCCATTATTTTAAGTATTACAGGCGGAGCTGTGGCAGTGAACACCTGCTGAGGACACACGTGTAATAATGCTGAGAGATGTAGGCTTCACTACAGAAGGGAAATTTTCTCCTTCACGGATGGTTTTCTTGTTTTACAAACCAAATGCTTGGTTGAGATGAATATGATGGTCATTCTATTCATTTTGACGCCACGATCAAAGAAATCGACCAGAGTTGAGGTTTTTGGTTCGAATATATAGTGTCGAATTTCTTTACTGACATATAATTTAGTCAATTTTCTCTTCACTTGAGAAGTTCAAAATAATCTTTTGTTCGAGTAGTTCTGGTTGTTAAATTTCTGATGTTGAATTCTAACTTAAATTTCATATTAATTGATTATTTTCATTTCTTTTCTAGTTGGATCAGTCAATTTTAATATATGGCTTGCAAACTCCATTTGAAATGTGTTCCTTTTCATTGCTATGAAAAATTTAAATATATAAGTGACAGAGCTATATACTATATATGATAAATGATGACCTTTTGGTTGTAAGCTAGAAATTAATTATTGTCGGGTCAGTTTACAATTTAACGTTCTATCAAGGGTAATTGCCGTCATGACAACTTGATAAGGAAAACAAAATTGAATCCAAGAATCCAATTGTTGCGTCCTACAACTTAGAAATTCTCATCTACAAACGTTAGTTTTAAAAATAACCCGTTTTCTTAGTTTTGAAAATAACCCATTTTTTTATATGTTGACAGATATCAGTTCTGGTTTGCATGACAATAGCAAAACTTTTAAATAAATTTGATTAGGTTCTCTTTTCATCGTGTTTTTTATTAAAAAATTTGAGAATTCATTTTTTTTTTGTTTTTGTATGTTATAGTTCAATAGTTACGGTCGAGGAACGACGGCACCCAAAATATTATCAAACTAAAAGACGAGATCGATCATCAATTGCTACAGATTATATTTGACATCATATGTATGTCTTCTAAATGGGATCCATCTTAACAAGGAAAAAGCAAGCTTACTGAAAAACTGTTTCCTATTTTTACAATTTATATAGAGTAGTCATTATGAACAAATTCAAATTATGCAGATTTTTCAAAGTTGGTGGCATATGAGTAATTGACTTATAGGTTGATCTGACATTAAGATCCTTGGCTTGGAACGTGATCTTAGATTCGAGATCCAACTGGAAGAAAAGTCCACACTAAATTAAAAATTAAATCGGCCATAAAATTTACAATTGTAAATTTTTTTAATAGATTTAACTAAATCTTTTTCAGATGAATCAAGTGCATGATTCTAGTACATCTTAAAGTGTCACGAACAAGTGACCTGTCTTTGTTTAACCATGCTGTCTAAATGCTTAGAAACTGATGCGGTTAGATTAGGATCCTCAAAACCAAGTTCGAGGCCAACTCTGCAGCAAAAATTAAGAGACAAAAGGACGACATTAACCAATCAATGCGGTACTGTACCTAGCTATCGTAGTTTATAACAAGGTTGCATCTCAGGAATTCTTACTTGGGATCAAGAACTATCTTCTGAACTTCTCTGATGGCTGAACTCGCAGCGTATAATGATATTTTTCCCACCTGAAATATTATATGGTCCAGATCACTTCAACAAAGCAATAAAGACAGACAACTGACAGACCCATGGGATTGGAGGTGAAGAAAAAGATAATATGCCTGACCTCCAATGCTTGAAGTTTTGCTTCATGGTCATTTGAAAGACCTCGAATTTCTTCAGACAATCTTACAGCCTCTGGTAGACTTTCAGGGGAGAGAAAATCCAGGCCCAACTGAACTGAGGACTGGAAATTGCACGAGCGACACAAACATGCTAAGTTCGCATTAAGCTTCTCAAAGTTCATATTCCAAATATAAAAAAATCTTCAGATACTTGACATCAATGAACAAAGGGTGCCCCAGCAATCAGATATATGCTCCCAGGTGATATACACAATAGAATTCCAAAAACCTTTAAAACCTAAATTCGTGCGAAAATGCTACCAGGGACCAAAGTTGATCAAGGACATCATGTTAGCTAAAGAATCAGGCAGGCAAGAGACAGATATTGAGATAAGGTTCATTGAATAAACTCATTTGTATATATAGGAGATGAAATATTCAATGCAAGAATTTTCCAGGTCACTTGAGCATCAAATCATAAAGGATAGAATAAGATGAGAACCATTTGGGACAAATATGATTGATATCTATACAGTCAAGTAACCCCATGCATGCTAACAGAGGGTCAAAATCTGCGACTCACCTGAATATATCTTACTTGGAAAGGACATCCAGCAGGGATGAAGATAGCTTCACCTATATGATGTTCAAATGACCAAGGCTCCACTCCTGACACAAGAGAAGCCATTTTCACTGAAAAATACATATTTTTATAGTAGAAAACTAGCATTATAATTAGACATGCAAAATATTCTCCATTGTGGAGTAAAAGCTGAAATTCCAAACAAGAATGTTTTTCATGACTGCAAACATAGTAAAACACTAGTTGCCCATAACCGCATAGATAGTTTGAAACAGTTATAAACAAGCATAATTAATACACTTGGCCACCTACCAAATTCTTCTTTCAGCTGTCTTCTGTGATGCATATTCAAATATATTACCCCATCATAAAGGGACTGGGATACCTGAAGTAAAATTGCATATTAGCAACAAGACAGTGATATGATCTTTGTAAGATCACTTTTAAGTCGCTAAACCAAGATAAATACATCACATTAACATCAAGAATCCCCAGTTCCTGCCAGTGAATTCTTATATACTCGACCAGTAGCGGTACATCCTTTCGGTGGAACACATCCCATAAAGCTCCAACTTGAGATTTGTGAGAATTGTTTTCTCCAGCTCTGTGTTCTGCATAGTTGACAGCTGTCGCTTTGTCAAGATAACTTCTGTCAGCTTCATGGCCATCCCTGTTCGCTGTATCACTTGGATTAACAGTTGTGACAGGACTATCCACTCCATCAGGTGATGCTTTTAAGCAACTTTGAGGGTCACTGAAAGATTTTTCTTCAGCAGATATTCCCTCACACTTTTGTGTGCTCTTGATCATGGTAGACATACCTTGTAACTCCACTTCACTGGTATGAACCAAAAGGAATACCTGTTCGAGGAAGGGAAGAGGTCAGTCCTCTAAGTATCTTTGACATGGTGAGTGGGTGTAGATTAAAAAGACACTGAAGAAAAGACAAGCTATGATGAATTCCTTGGTGGGAATTTCAGATGAGATTGAGGGCAAAACAAAGAAAGCTCTCACCTCCTTCCATCTATCCACTATTATCAGCTCTTAGGAGCCGATAAAGCCTTAACTCATGGGCATGTGCATGGGCCAAAAAAATGGTGCAGAACAAGAAAATCACACAATTATGACAATGCTATTAGGTAGAAAGATTGCAGAGATACGGTATTCATCTCTCACCATGTCACGCATATTAAGATGTAGATTATCTGTCGAATCACCTTGACCAATCTCTTCACATATCCCATAAGTAATAAATATCTTAGGACCCACGTCATTCTGCAAGGAATAATGAGGCAATTTTGCAGCAACATTTAGGAGACCCCACTTGGAATGGATGAACTCGAGCAAAGGTAGTTTATTGATGAACTCAGATCTATGGCACAACAAAAACTCTTCTGAAGCACTCGGAGAAGGCCAGTCCTTCAATTTTAAGAACTGTGGCCGACCATTTTCATGAATTCTACCATCAAAATATCCTTTCATAAACTCCCCAAGTTCAACATTAATCTGCAATTCGCATAGAGAAAATAAATAACGTGCATGTTTCAGAGAGAAGCTAATTATCCGAGTATAATAGCACCGAGGAAAGTGATAGAGCAGCATGAAATTGTGTCAGAATAAAAGTTTAAGCACAGCGTTAGATACCAACAAAATTAAGAAATTAATTCCAATATACCTCAGTACAGTCAAAATAATCAACTGCTTTCACAACTCTGTCGGCATCTTCAGTTTTCTCTTCGTTCATCTCTTTAATTCCTCTCCATATGACCATAGGATCCCAGATGGACATTGCGGATGTACCACAAATCTCCTTAATGATAACAGGTTTCCCCTTGTTCCAGTGCATTCTAAAGTGTCCAATCCCACCATTTTTAATATCTTCTAAAGATGGCTGGTATAAAAGGTTGTCATCTTTCTCTGTATTAGAGGCCTGGAAAAGTTTGAGGTCAAATCCAGTTTTCTCCAGGCTATCAGAATTGCATACCTTGCAACCATTGACCATTTCTTCGACATTTTTTACAAGTTTTGCAACCCAATTCATCTTAAAGATGCGCTTTAAAGTTAAAATGTAGGACCCACAACCCCCATATTCCTTTTTTGGGCACGAAATGCTGCCATCGGCATTGGCTTTCCAATCAGGATAACTTCTAAACAAATTTAATCTAACATCTGATAAATTTATGTGCTCAGACGTCATTACTTCAACTCGATCATCACGTTCACCTGTAATCTGTTTCATTTCCAACTTTTCTGAAGGACTAGATGCTTTTCTCATATCTTTGCAGCAGTTCAGGCACAGATCATATGAGCACTTTGTGCAATGCCGATGATAATCAATGATGGGCATCCTGCAGGAATTGCTGAAAAAGAGAGGTATTCAAAAGCTTCACAAATCATAATTAATTAGATCAAAGGAAAGTTATTGGCTCAACATAACCACACAAAAAGAAGATCACCGATCATAAACATGTATTAGCTTTCCCTACTCACTAGGGAGAATAGAAAACTGATGCAAGAACAAAGACATTTTTCAGCACGATAGGGAAACAAATGCATAACAGAATGTGAATCTTTATATACTTACCATAACATCTGCTCATCAGCATGTATTTTAGTCCTGACAAGGTCTATTTCGTTTCCTGCGGAGAAAATAAGACATAACAATAATTCTCATCATGAAAGATGTCATCCACCGTTCCAAGGACAAGCCTCAATATACTACTTAAGTACAAATGAAGCATACCTCGAAGTCTTTTTTCCAGCTCTACCTCATAACACTGTTCAGAATGGATCTGCTTCACTATTGGAAGCACAGCAGATAAAAGACAGTAGAGGTACTGCAATTTTTCTTTGGCTGGTATCTCTCGAATCCTTGCCTTCCCAGAACATATATAAATACATCATGAAAAAGGTTGCAATTGATCTATCCTAACTAAGGAGACGCTGCTAGAGGAAAATATAAAACCTTGATCAGATGATCCCCCCGTAAGCAAACCCTACAACTGCATGTACCACGACATGCAGGACAAACACTTTGAATCTCCTCCACTGGGATGCCGGGGTACCTGACAATTATGGGTCACATGTAGGAGGGAAACGAGAAACAAATCCTTTGAAAATTATATTTGTCTCACCATGTAGAGATGCAACTATCACAGTACCCTCTTCTATCACATTTAAGGCACCAAATCATTTCCTTGTCATCACGACGACATTGATGGCAAGGTTGTCCCCTAGTATCATCAGAAGATTCCAAGCTTCCATCAGAAGTCTCCTGAAATGAAAAGAGAACCTCAGTAGAGTTTATAAATGAAAAATTGACACTCTAATTAAGAAAATAGTACTATGAACTGAATAACTGTCAGAGATTATTGTCCCTACACCTAAACGACAACCTCAAATCAAAGAAAAATAAAATTCCAGTCAAGTTCTAGAAAGTTTTGAAAGGCTGCAAAGAACTACAGAAACATGGAGAAAGTGGAATAATTTGATTTTGCATAGAATAAACCACACACTCACCATTTTAGGACTAACCTCAAATGTCTTTTGTGATCTGCTTCTGGATGAATCCAAGGCAGATGTTGGTGGTGTTCTACAAGACCTTCGACTCTCCTCATACTCTGATCCGTCAAGGTCAAGCTCATCAGTTGACCTTAGCGAACTCCGAGCTGAAAAGCTCCTTCCTGAGGGGATTTCAGGTGAATAATTAACCTGTCCTTTTAGTAATTTAGCCTTTTTCTTCGTCCCAGAGGCTGAGCCAGAATAGTCCCCAAATTGTGCACTTAGCGGTAGATCCATATCGTCACTCTTGCTTTCCAAGTAGACATCACTTTCACCAGTAAATTTCCTCTTAGTTTTCTTCATACTGGCACGCATTGCAGAATTTGCTGCCCTCTTCTTTGCCTGGATGTAGTGCTTCTCGCAGACTGTCTTATCAGGCATCGACATGGCGGTGCATCTCCATTGTTTCCCATCGGACCTCTTACACCGCAAATCATCAGGAATCCCAATATTGTCCTCGCCGACTCCAGAGGACAATCGTGGATGGTCCATTATAAAGTGTCTTCTCAAAATGTATATTGCCGGAAAACCCTCAAATCATGTACTCTCAACCTGTCATGATCATAGTTCAAGATTAAATTTCAAAATAAAAAATTCTCAACAAGCAGCAATTCATCTTCGATAAACTATAAACCAATTCGAAGAATAGATTCCCCTCGAACTATAAAACCAAACTCAGCCACAGAATTTGACATAAAGATCACAGAACTTGTTACAATCTAGTTGGACAAGTGATTTACCGGGAACATAACCAACAGTAAACCTTTAAATTTTTTAAAAACTTAAGAACCACAGCACGTACTACAGATAATGACTCAAACATATACAACAACAAACTCATGCTAGTCAATTGTTGAATCCTAATTTTTTTCCCAAAAAAACGAAAAAGAATAAAGCCGTGAAATCGGTTAATTCAAAACAGAACATAACCCTAAAAAAGCAGATAATTGGCCCGAGCATACCTCGTACATTGGCTTTACAGATTGATGTGCGTATCACCAAGCGCCGACGGGGAAAAGGAGAAACAGGAGGAGCCGGAGCTGTCCACCTGAGTTGGGCCAGCAGAACCGAATGATGTCGTGTCAAATCTCGCATTAAGAATTTAGTTTATCAACTTCAAAACTTTGGGGTCTTTTTCAGTCAATTGTACTGGGTTTGGTTTGTTGAAAAAAAAAAAAGGGTTAGCATAGGTTTTCAATGGATATATATATACATACATGGGCCGGCGGGGCTGCATTTATATAACGAACTAACCCCAAAGTATATCATACAATATTTCAGGTGGAATATGCTTTACATGATAATCGAATCTATGAAGCCGATGAAACTACTTCCACGTCATTCAATTTCCAAGTCTTACCAATTCGTATGTTAGATTTGGTTTAATTTATTTAGTCAGACATTCAATAAAAATATATAATAATATAAATACTAATGATTTAAAAAAATAATATTCTGAACATTTGTTCCGCGTCGTGTGTTATTCGTATAATATTTTTTCGTTGTTAAAAAAAACATATGAATTGATTTTTTTTAAACACCAAAATAACTCTACTTTTACAAAAAAGGACCCTTTTATATCACCAACGTAAATAAATAAAAAGATTTGCATACTACTCATGTCTCGTTGAAAAATTTCCACCGTGTATGTTGTACAGTTGCATCAAAAATCAAAACTAAAACACCTCATCTAAAATTAGCATCTCAGACCCTAGCCATGGAACCCCAACCAGATGGGGTAAATAAATTGAATTATTTTATGATAAAATGCGTTTGAGTCTTGCAAAAGATCTATTTGCATATCAATATATGTTAGGGTATAATATACTTTCACAAGGAATTTGTTACAATCAGCCCCTACAATTATACAAACCACATTGTGATTGGACTTGACCTTCGCTTTAAGTTAAAAAAGTAGAGGAGTTGTTTCGTCAATGTTATTAAACGAAGATAAATAATAACATTTAACCAAGAAGAATTAGTGAAAGATCACACTAGAAGACTCAAGGATTCATATCACATAGTTAAGTCATAAGATGGTCTTATAAAACTTTTGTGCGTAAAACAAATCATGAACAGATTATTTCTAATATTAATGATCGATTTACATTGGTAATCACCAGGGTTGAGTTGTTAGGGGCATTAATCATCGAATGGTTTGGAAGTGAAATCTTTTGAATAAAAAGAGGGAAATGCAGTCGCAATCGAGCCTATGGAACTAGAAAATGGTTGGGCCATCAAGCTGTGGCCTTCTGCACGTATGACTTTACTATTGTACAATAATGTTATTCGACTAACTTAACAAAGAACTAAAGCTTGTTCCAAGACTTTGATCCCAACGTGTGGTCAGAGATCTCTCTGTATCATGCGCAAGAGCTTCTGTACAATCTCGGACATTGGTGGCCGGAATTCTGGTTCAGGCTGTGCAGCAGAAACAAGCACAAGATTTAAATGATACCATTTCTTTGATTTTGACAACTCAAAGATTAAATGCATCAAGTGATGATTTCGACGCTGGGATAACATTCGAATAAATTAAACAGGTCGTTCATCTTTTTGATAAATATGTTTGACTTGAGTTGGGTTAGGATAAAGAATCGACTAACCTGAATACACAGTGACACTATATCAGCAAGCCGGGATAGAGACTTGGTTGGATAAGCACCGGCTAATGAAGGATCAACCATTCTTGATAATGCATCTATATCATGAAGCTGTGAAAATGCCCATCTAACCAAATATTGCTCCCCTCGTGGGCGCAACCTGTTTTTTGAGAGAAAATGTTAGATTTTGCATACATCCGCATTTCCTTCTTTTATTTTGTGTCCTGGCAAAAGATTTTCTAACCTGTCATTAGCTTTTCGGCCCGTAAGAAGTTCTAACATTACAACCCCAAAGCTGTACACATCACTCTGCCAAGAATAGTTTCCCAACTCGAGTTCTGGTGCCCCATAACCCGAACTTTGCAACTAATCAAAGATATTTGTTAATGCAGTTTCGAGTTTGATATGTAAACGTGATTATTCCTTTTCTTATTCTTTATGTGTCTAACTTTTACAAACTATAAAATTATCAAGTGTCTAAATAGAGTATACCTGAGTAAAGACGTTGGATGGTAGCAAAGGAGCCAAACCACAGTCCGAAACTTGTACGGCAAGATCATCATCGAGCAACACATTAGCAGACGTAAAGTTCCCGTGAACAACTGGTGGTTGACACACCTCGTGCAAGTACCTTCACAAAGAAATAAGGAGAATGAGACTCGTAATATCATAAGGAATGGCCAGGAAAGGTTCACCACTCGCCACTCAGGATCTACGAGCATTGATGAAACTAAAAACTTCATTGACCTCTCGAAACAATGTATCTAATGGTTGTTTTAGGAACTTTCTCAATAAAACTTACTCAAGGGCTTTTGCAGCTTGAAGTGCTAAATGCATGCGAGCATTCCATGAAAGCTTTTTGTTGATCTCGTCATCCACTGATAGTGCCTCAGTAAGCATCCCATTACTACAATAATTGTAGACAAGAAGGCGTTGTCCATGCTCATGGCAGTAACCTATAAGTTCAACTATATTTTCATGGTGAAGTTTTAAGATACTTGACACCAGCTCGAGGAATTGACGATCATTCAGTCTCCCTGAAGCGGCTTTGTCTAGTTTCTTGACCCCTAAAACCTGGAAATCAGAGGAGTAAACTCGTGAAAGACATATTTCAGAGATCATATTAATACATCGAACATGTCAGGAACAAGAGAATTATTAAGGGACAATAAACAAGTACTATCCCTTTCATAAACAAGATGTGAAAACCACAGTTCTGCCCCAAAATCAGATTATGCTAAGGTACAATCAATTAATACGAGATACTGGGTATGCACCACCGCAGCACCCGCCCCAAATACCAAGGACACAAGCGTGCGCACCACAACTTTTTATTGGGGGCCATGGCTGCGATGCAGTCCTATTTGTTGAACTTCACAAAATATGTCAAGATGAAGTAAATGGATAATACCTACAGCATGAAATATCAAGATCTTCTCAGGCATTGTGATATCTCTATTAAAGTTGGTTTCGTGTGTAAATGCTCAGATAGCACTTTGCATCTTTACATGAAAAAAATAATTTATATCCTTTCATTATAGACCTCACAATAAGCACAAGAACCTTCTCATTTAGCAAGATTCCACTGATTAAACTACTTACCTTTCCATCAGGAAGCTGGGCTCTGTAAACCGAGCCAAGTGTGCCTTCCCCAATAAAACTTTCTGGAGCGAAGCTGTTAGTGTACTGTTGTAGAGATGCTACCGTGAATGACTTGGCAAAGTCTATCACCGCAGAAGCATTTTCTCTAGGGGTTAAATATGTAACTATTGGATCTGCAACAATCCTTTCAGCAGGAACAGGTGTTGTGGGAGGGGCCTCAGGGGGAGATCGTTTCTCATCCAATCTTGTCGTATTTGAGCTATGATCCATTCCTTGCTCCATAATAACGTTACTTCTAAGACTATCTTCACCAATTGGATGCAAAACCACTTCCTTCGGCACTGAGCATGTTAAAGTTACTTAGGTGAAAAGGAATAATAATCTTCAAATGAAAACATCAAAACCTTGATACCCTCCCATACCGAATTGGGAAACAGGTGTCGGTGGCTTTGTAACAGTATTGCACAGCATCTTGGATGGGTTAATTGTTTTTAAGAATTGGAAATAGATGCAAAATAACTCTTAACAAAATGGTATTACAAAATTCTTACTTGTGTGGATTGTGGATTAGGGACATCAATGAAACATTAATGAAACAACATTAACAAAGTAATCACCTTTCTGAACTTGGGTAAAAGGCTTCTTAAAAGACTTGTCCTTTGTGTGAGTATCCACGAGAACATTGTCCATTCCCTTACTGCGCCTGTTGGTAAGTTTTTCACTCAATCTTCTTCTACAACGTCGAGACATAAACAGGCACAATACCAAGGCAACTAGTCCAACTACAAGCAACCCTGCAATCCAAGTAATTTTACTCTTCTTTTCTTTTCTTCTAGACCCGAGTACCTGATATGCTGATGGTCCATCTGCTTTAGTTGCAGGAGCTAAAGGAGGAGAAAGTACATCGGAATATGATGGGGAAGGGAGGCTGATGGAGATGGTGAGATGGTAGTGTCAAAAGGGTTTCCATCTCTTCTGCACCACAAAAAAGATGTGACATATGTTGTAAAAAAAATTTAAAAAAAACAGAGGCTTGTAAGAGAGTAAATAACAGATTTGGAGATTAATATTCCAAGAGAGAGGAAACAGTTAAGTAAAGAACACTTCTATTGAGTTTTACCTGAAATTGGGAACACTCAGCAATTTCTGAGGGATAGTCCCAGAGAACATATTATTTTCTACGTTCCTGAACGTTAGAAAACCCAGTAAGGATAGAGATAGAAGACGCTTCATAAAAGAAAGGTGATTGATTTTTCATGACTTTAACATATACAAGAACCATACAGATCTCTCAGAGGAAGATTCTGAAGAACATCAAGTGTTCCAGAAAGATGATTGTTTTGTAAATGCCTGCATTAAACCAACCTTATGTCAGCAAGTATTGTTACTTCACTTGCGAAAAAGGTTTCTCGGGTATCATGTTTTTAATCAAAAATAATAATTCAATGAATGTTTTTCCAATTTACAAATACCAAACATTTGCTTTCATGTAGAACCTTATAAACAAATCAAAATTCTGTCTTTTGCTTCAGAATAGGCCACTATAGTTCATGATAACGATATAATTGGCATGTGACAATTTGAATTGCATTTCAAAGCAAGGTTGCGGGAGAAATTCTAGTGTGTAAATTGATGGTTTTCCTACAGAAACGTAAGCTAAATTCAATTGCTCATCACAAGGGATGATAATGTTGCAAACAGAAAGTTGCCAAATTAACAACAAAAGGCAATACTCACAGTGTGGTAAGAGATGATAAATTTCCCATCGAGGGCGGCAATTCGTTGGTCAAACCGTTTCCTGATACATCTCTGCGTCATCATAGTGAATTCTGTTAAACAAAATAAACCTAGTAGATTTTGTGGGATCTGCCACTTCCATGAACAGAGATAACTCACAAGTAAACCAATCCACCAAGCTGTTGAAAGGCATCTGGAATTGATCCGTTCAAATTATTGTCGCTTAGAGAACTGAGAGTGTCAGAAGCTAAAAGTTCAACGAGCAATAAAGAAAGTAGAAAAATCCACCACTCATAAACAGGTTTATGGAATAAAACTTACAAATTTGTCAACTGAGTTAACGAGGATAAAGTATCCGGAATGGTTCCAACCAACTGATTACCTGAAAGGTTACTTGTTTTTGTGGTTTTAGGGAGGGAGGACGAGAAGAACTTTCAGAATAGTGTACCAACAAAAGTTTATTCGCAAAGGAGGAAACTTGAGATAAGAGACATACAAGGTTCTAAGAGTGATGGGCAAATCAGTTGGTATACTTCCTCCAATATGGTTGTTGCTAAGATCTCTGCTTTTGAGAAAAAACAAATTCTTTCATGAGGTTTCATATAACTAGTAATGGCCCATTCAATGAAGCAAAAGCACGGAATTCCCTTTCAACGAGTTCACAAGTAAAAATGAAGCAACGGGACGAAGAATACGCCAATTAAAAAAAAAGAGGCCAGCGGAAATGAACTCACAGTAGTCTAATTGAGGTAAAGGACCCCAAATCATCACCGAGATTGCCTCCCAAATTCGCACCACTTAGTGTTCTGTCACCCAGAGAGCACAAAAGGTAATTCACAGATCAGTTCCATATCATACATGAGCATAAAAACTAAGATACATGTAAAATTCTTACATCCCTATTATGTTTCCATTTTCACACTCCAACCCTTGCCAATTCGGATCCCCGCACGGGTCTACTCCAAAGATGATCGGTCCAGGAAGTGGCACGCCCAAGGAATCATATAAACTCATTACAGCATAAACTGTAGATACAGAAGAGCATAGTGAAAACCAGAACTGGAACACTGTAACAATATAAGAAGAGAATTATTTTTCTGAGCATACAGTCACTGGGATCGGTGTATCCACAGACCAAGGGCGCTGCAAAATAGAACAACAAACAGCCGGCCACCCACATCCGAAACTCTGAATACAACCTTGGCCTCATCAATCATCAGCTACGCCAGACCGGGGCCTGTACTTCAAAGTTTCCTGCTTTTCTCTTTTCTGCCAGATTCTTCAACAAAATTTTCAGTGAAACCCCTCAATCACCCGAGCGAGGAAACAGAGTTCAAAAGCCCAGAAAGCAGAAACCAAAATCCTTAAACCTCCAACGCAAGCGATGTTGAGGCCAAGACGATTCAAAAACTGCAGACTCCCCGAATATACACAAGTCACACTTCGTGAAAGCAAGTTATTCTAAAACAAGAAGCCAACCATCTGGCGGTTGGACGAAAAGCCTTGAAGAGAGCTCCTTTCATGAAACCAATGCAGACCGTACCCCAACAACAAAACCGCGAAATCTTAACAGTGATGGGTGACTATAAAAGTGGCGCTTTGCACTTTGTTTTCTTTTTTTTGCTTTCCCACTCAAAAAGTGCGATAAAATACATTTACAGGCTTACAGCCACTATCCCTTTTTCTTTGTAAATTTTTTTTACAGTTTTGATAGGATTAGCACTCATCTGATTATCTTCCGGTTAAACCAATCTTTATCTGAAAAGAATGTGCGGGGGATTACGTAGTGATTCTGGAACCTCTTGAAATATCTTATATTAATTAGGAAATGAATTGTGGATTATCAAATAACAAAATATAACAAAAATAAAAAGGGATGATGTTGGCAGAAATCGAACGAGCCTCAGGAAGAGCGACACCGGTCATCGAGTATTGCAGCAATGTTTCTTAAGCATTACGTTTTACGTGTGTTTATAGTCCAAATCTTCTGGAACGTCCACTTTGAATACTATCCATTATCGTCGTGAAGACAACTTATAGTAATAGTCCAACATATAAATAAAAACTCATTCATATTCTCATATACAACTCCCAATAATTAATTCAGTTGAATTCACATAATATGAATTCACATCACGTAGAAGTGTTATAACATATTTTCTTAGTTAAATTGGGGTTAACTAACTTCGTTCCATGATTACGTTTTTTCCACTAATACCAAGAATTCATTATTATAGTTTCCAATTGTCAATTCTCATGCCTTGATGCATACTATTTGTAAGAGGACAGACAAGACAACATGAGAATCTTGTAGTGTAAAATTAACAACTATTGTATGACAAGCGACAATGACACTTGGCAATTGCCGGTCCGGGTCGGGCTTGATTAGAAAAATGAAAGAAAATTTTACACTAAAAGTAACATCTGATCTCAAGAGGTAGAAGCATACAAATTATCACCTACAGGTGAGCCATCTTAGTCTCTTTATCCCATTCCACAAGTTTCTAATAATGCAGTCTCACTTCTTTCATACATTAAAAATAACAGGCACGCAGTGGCCGCTACGAACCGAGCTAGATGCGGGCAACCACCCAACCTCGACTCTGTCTTCTAGGTTACTATGGGATGGGAAAAACTAAAATTTTACAACAAACTGATTTAATGTACGGAACACCTTTTCCATATAAATATCTCTTTATAAAAGTTTTGTGGTAATGTGATTAGATTTATATAAACAAATCTTGTTTCATTCACTGTTGTTTGTAAATCAAGCCAATCAACTTTTAATTCGGAAAATTAATTTATATTCTATAGATTAGACTTTTAGAATGAAAACTGGTATAACAAATATTTTATGTAATTGTACTATAAATTTTTTGTTATAAATATCAGTGAGTAGCTATGAAGTTATTATGTTTCAAAGTGTGAATATTTTTGTTGTCTACGTGTCTCGATACAGAAAAATGACTATGTATTCTCTAACGTCGTAATCAAATCGAGTGAACTCAAATATTATTATCTTGTTTAAATTATTGAAGGTAAGTCAAGTTTAGATAAATGGGCCTGTATTGTTTGGACTATCTCAACTTTTTGAACAGATAAATAAACAGTGAACCCGGTTCAGTTAGAATTCTGGTATTTAAAAATCCGTAATCCACGCCCACAAACGAAGAAGAAGAAGAATAGTAATAATCAAACATAATGGTTTTTAGTTTCTTTACTATCACATGGCGATTCTATTATCGTCGCACAATTTTTTATTTTATTTTATTTAGATAATGCATGTTATCTGACTTTAAGATGAACTCTAATTGTTCAAGAAATAGGATATCAATTGAGTTTGAGTTGAACAAATATCCTTCAAGATATAGGATATAATTTGAGATCTAAATAATTGAACTAAATTTCTAAAGATAAAGGATTGTCTTTCGAAACTAAAAGAAATCCCCGATAGTCTGATATGCAAAGACTAAAAAGTCATTATATTACAAGATGTTATGAGATGATATTGTTGTATATCAGATTCATCAGAATATATAAAGGCAGTAGAATCGGGATTAGAGTTCTATAAAGTGAGGAGTGACTATACGTATGGGGTGGAAAGTTTAAAGTGGAGTGGATTGAAAAACTTAGTTGCGTCGCAGAAGTTCATTAATGCTGGGCATTAAAGTGTCGCCCTTTACTCCGAAGCGGGGTGCATGTGGCGCAATTAGGTGTTGTAGGGCGAACGAGAGAGACTTGATATTATTATTTTTAACAGGGAAGTAGCTAGGATTTTAAATTCCCATAACATGTAACACCAGCCTTTAAATGCTGATGGATCTATTCTCAAACAACTATTCGCAAATTGATCTATGTGTATTAATTAATCAGCTCGATAAATTTCAAATTTCTTATAAAGGTTAGTTTATTGGGCTAACCTTTATATAACTCAGAAGCCTATAAACGTATACATGTTTTAAATCGAGGGATATGCACGAATAAGTGAGAACCGGGAACCCACAATATTTCAGTGGAGAATATGCTCCACACGAGAATCGAATCCGTGAAGTCGAAGAAGGTACCCTTACATCACCTAAGTCTTACCAACTCGCCTGTGTTCGGGACATAAATTTCAAATTTTTGATCCTCCGTCTAGTGGTGGGGTAAGATATTAAAATTTTGCACAAAACATCAGTATTGAAAAATAGTATGAGTCTTTTCTTTGAGCACAATGTTTACCTTTTTGGTGTCACCTCATGTCTAGCAATTTATAAAGATGTAATCAGCAGATACAATTTTTAGAAAATATACTGACCAATAATTGGCAAGGAACACTTATTATCCAAATACGAGTCGAATTTTGTGGAATCAAATGGTTGTACTTGGATTTTAGGTATTAAGACGAAGATAGAGATGTAATATACACTATATATAAGATAATACAAACTGTTTTATTTGTGATTATTTTTTAAAAAAAATTAAAACTATTGTATTTGTTGGCATGTCTTTGTCTAGTCAATTTTCTTGCCAACTAGAGAAGGCCGCAAAAACTCTCCACCAGTCCTAATAAATACATGCAATCTACGAATGACGGAGTGACCTCTTTTCAACTTACTCCTCATTCAACACTTCCCTCCCCAAACTCAAATCTCCGCCGCCGTTGCTCCGTCGTCAACGCCGGATATCCACCCATTTACCGGCATCTGAAACAGACCCCCGATGGGTAGCTGCATTAGCATTAACCGTACGTCATTAACTCCGAAGGCGGTGAAGAAACATTACAAAACGAAGTCTAAAAGTAACAGAAAACAGCGCCGTGGCACTGGCAAAGGCGACGCTCGCAGCAAATCCCCGCCACCCCCTCTACCATCTTCAGAAGAAGAAAAAGTCAAAGAAGTCCTCTCGGAGACCCCTACCGTCCTTAAACTACTGTCACCTTTATCCAAACTAAAAGAAACTCCGTTCATTAAGGCCGCGCACGTTAAGGCCGCGCCTTTGTTAACAGACTTATCCCAGCTTCCAGACGAGAAACACCCAAAAGGTACCTTCACAAAGAAACCCTGCGTGGCGTTCCGGGGTAACGAGCTCCCGGAGGAGGTTCCACAGATCTGTGACACCCACGGTGGCGTCATTGGTGGTTTGGCAAAGATTTTGGAGAAGAGAGAAAAGACGTGCAACGTCGGAAACGATGGCTTCCGAGAGTTATACCAGAAGTCTCCAGCGAGGCTGAAGAACCGGCCACCAAGCGACGCGAAGAGGGAGAAGCCGCTGGGGAGATCTCCGGGTCGGGCGTCCGAATATTCGGCGGATCGTTCAAGACCCGGATCCATCTCTTCGTCGGGGCATGGGAGAAAGAAGGACGCCGGTGAAATATCCGGAAGAAGGTCGAGGTCTCCGGTGAGCCGAACGAATGTCGGGTCGTCGAAAACGGACCTATGCCGGAGTCTATCATCGAGAAGACTGGGTAAATCTCCTGGAAGGGTCGGATCCGGGTTGGGGGACAGGATCCGGAAGTTGGACGACGGGAAAGAGAATGGTCGTGACAAGTGGCCGCTGACAAGTAATGAGATGCTTGAAAACCCAGTTGTATCCTTGGAATGTTTTATATTTCTCTAGTATAACTGTACAAGGTCTGTAAATTTTAGCTTATTGAGTCGTACCAAAATAACAATTTATTCTTGTCAACAAAAAAAAAACATTATTAAGAGACATTTGTGGTTTTATATGGATGAAAATCAAAGGTTGGTTTCCTTGTTTTGACAAAAGATTGTGTTTTTTAAATCATATCCTTCTAAAGTATCCGGGACAGGATCTGTACAAGCACAGCTCCATTTGTGTTTCTGAATATTTTGAAGTTCTTGAGTGGAAAGTCCAGTTTCGATTAATTTAATAACAATACAGGTAAATATAAAACCAAGTATAAAAGCTCCAACTAAGATTTTCGAACATTTGAATAAAAAGTTGGATAGGATTTGAAGAGTTTAGAATGAGTATGTTGTCAATTCCGCAACAAGACAGTGAATCCAGTTCATTTGAAAGGACATTCGAATTCTTTCTTCCAAGAACTTCACAATCCACCTCACCCGGCCTAAATGTTACTTAAAACCAAATACAACACCCTTTTTAATTTGTTCCGAAATTTCTTGTCTTAACTTATAAACCAAAACACACGAATTCTGATATGACATAATAAAGCTCAAAAGTTCAGCTCATCACAACACAAAAATCTTGGAAAGTTACGATCTCAGAAACGCTAGTTTTTAGTTTATATACACACCACCACCATATCATGAATCTTAAGTTGGGCTCAAAATGGATGGCACAACTGTTGAAGTAGTAATTGGCAAAAATGCAATACTTTATAGTTGATGCGATGGCCATGAAACGTGCTCTGTGGGTAACGGGGCAGGATGTGCGATGAACTTTGGAAGACCGTCTCCGGGCATCACAACAGACATAACTTTGGGTCGGAGAGACATCACAACTCCCTACAAAATTTAGGCGAGAGTCATAAAAGGTGCTCAGATGCGGCAACTTGACGCCGTATACTTTCTCAACATCATAAACAGGAAACATCCTCCCCATTATAACTTGAACGACAACTTTTAAACAAGGACCGGTCGAATTACCAGAAGCCTTGATCTCAGTTGGAATCGTAATCAGATGGAGGACAGACACTACGACGCTTTTTCTAAAACCAGATCTCATCAATCCTGAAGTTGACTCATGTTCACCATATATACTTAAAATACACTCTTATTTATCTTCGTTCGAGACAATATTTTAGCAAATACCAATCAACAAGATGGAAAAAAAAAGTGATATTATTCAGGAAATACGCTCATGCACTTGCTTCTAAAAATTCTGGGCCTCATGGGGCATATAGAGCCTGGAAACAAATGCCTCAAAATTAGTACTGCATGCGTTATATAAATACAAGTCTTGCTGTCCTAGTACGTCCATGGGTCCAAACAAAGATTCCTCAAATGAAATATTCAAGTTGCTTCATTCAACTCTGTTTTCTATAAGACTTATTTCAAACTGTACTAACCAAATAATGTGTCATCGCATACTGAGCCAAACGCCGGTAAGGCAAAAACATTGTAAAATGGATAAGAAACTTACTTTAGGAGAATCAGAGCCAAGCTTCGAATTTAAGCCTCGAACATGGCTTTGCGCCTCGACGGCGGAAAGCCCCCCGTTCCAACCACGTGGTGGCGAGACCTCCGGCGAGTTCTTTCTGATAAATTTTTCAAATATGGCCATCACGATAAACATGGAGATCAGAATAGCCGTGGCCACAAAGCCAAAATAAACTGCCTTCACAGAATCATCAGAATGCGTCGTCAAGTTCTTATCTCTCCGCAAGTACAACGGCGCAACACTAGGTCTAGGCGCCAGCGCTACCTTCCACTCCCGGAAAACCTCCCCTTCACTTCCCATGGAACGTAAACTCCACTTCAAGACTTGAGCTTTCAGTACAGTCAACACACAGCTATTCGCAGCAAGATTGAAGCTTTACCATCTTAGAAATGAAAACAATGGACTTTGAAGGTAATTATACCCGAAAACACAACAAACTTTTCAACAAACAGTTACGGCAGTTTGAAAAGACGAGCGGAAGCCTTTTCCAGGGGACAAGAACACGCATTTCATGAAAGCACGAGTCGTTTGATGCCCAAGATTCTTTGTATATATGGACAAAGAGACAGAGCGAAAGAGTAGCAACATGGGAGACGTAGAGCTTTGGAAAGAGGCGGAGATTGGAAAAAAAACGAAGCCTCGGGATTTGGAATCGATACTCTCAAGTCTTAATGAACATGGGTTGGGAAACAGCGTACTCTCTGCTCTGATTCCGCTGCACTGCTGCAGCGTCTTTTGACATCTGCCAAAGTGTTGCATTGCAATCATAAGTATAATTATAATAATCGAATTGAGTTTTAAGGATTTGTTACATTTAACCTTTGAATACTTTTCAAAAATTAATTAATGACTCTAGTTAAGCAGGTCCCTCCAGCACATAAAGTTTTTCATGTAATAGCCGAATGCACGTGAGTACGTAGGCAACAAATATGAAATAAACGATCAATCCATCTTAGTCGAGTTTAAAAAGGAGCCGGATGAAATAATTTGATCTTCTTTTCTTGATTTCTCGAGCCTAGATATCCATAAACGGAATCCTGATATATATAGATGGAAATGGTTGTACGAGAATAAGAATTTCATTAATTAGTTGTATCCGAACTTAAGTACACAATGGATTATCATAAATTTTGTAAACGAATATGAACATCAATATGTTATTTTGTTTCCATTGCAATACTTCATATCGTAGAGCACGCTTATTTGATGTAATTATCGAACAATTGAATGATGACTTTCTAAGTTAATGATTTTGACATAAAATTTATTTATAGTTCAAAAATATATTTTTGAAATACAAAGGCTATAATTCAAAATTTTAATTTAATTTAGTTAATTAATTTAAAGCCAGTAAGAAATCAATTCATATTTGTTATTAATTTTTTTAAATCATCATCCTCTTTTTTATATTTATTTTTATATATAATTTTGATTATTGATATTTGATTTTTTAAATTTTCAATTTATATTTAAGATTTAAAGATATTAAAATTTGAATTATGTATTCAATGATTTCGTAATATAACTAATGAGTAAGATTGTAAATACGAAAATAACGGTTTAATTAGCTTTAACTTTAAGATATAAAGTGAGTATTAGCAATTTTTTAAAAATATTTATTTATAAAAAAAATTGAATGATGTTTTTTAAGTTGATGGTTTTGTCATAAAACTTTATTTATAGTTCAAAAATTATTTTGAAATGATGATGTAATTGCATTTTTACAAATAAGGATTTTATAAATTTTGAAACTTATGTTGTTTGTTGGTATCTAAATAAAATCAAGGAAATGAAATACCAAATAATGTGATTTGAGTTTTACAGAAACTTGTATTTGCTATATTTTGGAGATATAAATGTTATATTTCAAAAATTTTTAAATGAAAAATCAATTAAATATTCTTTTTTTCAATTGTCATCTTCTTCTCTTAATATTAATTTCTATATGTAATTTTGATTATTGTTAGTTGAATTTAAATTTTAAAAATATTAAAGTTTGCATTAATTCTTTCACTCTTTAACGTTTAATATGATATATATATATATATATATATACGAACTTGATATTCTGGGCATCTGTGTGTGCGCCTGGAGATGTTCAGTCGAACATCATATGAATTTCCTATGATGTTCGGCTGAGCATCTCCATGCGCGCACAAAGGCGTCCGGAATATCAGGCCTCATATATATATATATATATATGTTGTTTTCATAAATATATTGTTTATATTTCTCTATATTACTTTTAGAAATAAAATTTCGACGAAGAAAAATATTTCTATTTTGACTTTCATCCCAAACAACCATTCAATTGTTTGTTTGACTTTTCACTCATTCAGTTCCATTTTTCATTATTATCATATAGTCTAATGCAGTTCACATGCGATTCCGAGTTTATTTGCCCTTTGCTTGACAAAAACTAACGGGACAGTTACATACCGGCTCGTGTGATTCTTTCAATTATCGTGAAAAGAAAAAAATTCCTTATATATTAAACAAGTAGCTTTTATCTCACATAGGAAATCAAATCTGAAATAACAAATAAAGTTTCTGTTGGAATAAATGAAAACTCTTCATATGCCCATGACTCTTCACATGCCCGTGACTCTTCACATGCACGAAGAGACACAATATATTGATCGTGTATTCAATATAGCCACTTGAAGATTCACACATTTCCCTATATATAGGAGCAATACTATTCATTCCAAACACAACCATTCACACAATTCTCTCAATTCTCTCTTTGTTCCCACGCTGATACAGTGCAGGTGCGGTTCAGTTCGCCGGTGTAGCGTAACCTCGTACTTTCGGTTAGCTGCTCGGTTCCGTCGTTGTACCCTGGGAAACAGACACCACGCATAGCTTGGTCTTTGGAAGCACTGGTGCGAGGTGAATCTGTTTTAAGGGAATTGTGTTAGAACACAGGCCTCGATTTACTTTCTGTTCCTGACGTTTCTTCAATCTGATTATTTCTTGTTATTCTATATTGTGTATGTTATTACCATTCCTTTGCCTAACAATCTTAAAACAGATTCATATAAATTATGGCTTTGAATGGTGCTGGCCCTACTAACCCTGTTGTCCCTGTGACTACGTCGGTTAACCATACCGAGAAGCCGGACAAGTTCAACGGTCTGGACTTCAAGCGGTGGCAGCAGAAAATGCTTTTCTAGCTCACCACATTGAACTTGGCTAGGTTCCTCTCAGAGGAGGTCCCTACTCTTAAGGAAGAGGAACAGAATGCTGAATCTGTCAGCGCTGTTGAGGCTTGGAATCATTCTGATTTCCTATGCCGAAATCATGTCCTAAATGGACTGGCTGATGCGTTGTACAACGTTTTCTGTGAGAAGAAAACGGCCAAGGAACTGTGGGAATCCCTCGATCGAAAGTATAAAACCGAGGATGCTGGAGCCAAAAAATTTCTTGTTGGCCGATTCTTGGATTTCAAGATGCAGGATTCCAAACCTGTTATAAGTCAAGTTCAGGAACTCCAACTTATTCTCCACGATATTCATGCTTAGGGGATGACCTTAAGTGAATCTTTCCAGGTGGCTGCGATTATCGAGAAACTGCCACCGGCATGGAAAGACTTCAAAAATTATTTGAAGCACAAGCGAAAGGAGATGAACGTCGAAGAACTTATTGTTCGACTTCGAATTGAAGAAGACAATAGGAAATCTGAAAGGCGTTTATTTACTCCTAATATTGCCAAAGCAAATGTGGTTGAACATGGCGACAAATATAATACGAATAGGAAGCCACGGTCATCCGGGAAAGACTCTAAATTGGGAGCAAAGAAATGCACTTTCAAGAAGAAATTCGTGGGGAAGTGCTACAATTGTGATGGAATGGGTCACAAGTTTTCAGATTGTAAGAAACCGAAGAGAGCCAGAGAGGATAACATCGTGGATGACATCTCTCATGATGTCTCAAATATAAATCTTTGTGCAGTTGTTTCAGAGGGTAAATCTGCTTGGTTCAAATCCAAGAGAGTGGTGGATTGATACTGGTGCCACTCGACATGTCTGCTCCGATAAGGAGATGTTTGCTACTCTACAAGAATCCGAAAATGGTGAGAAGTTGTACATGGGAAATTCAGCAACTTCTGAAATCAAGGGACAAGGAAAGGTCGTCTTAAAGATGACTTCTTGAAAGGAACTGACTCTGAACAACGTGCTTTATGTCCCGGATATTAGAAAGAATTTGGTATCCAGTTCTCTGTTGAATAAGCATGGTTTTCGTATTGTTTTTGAGTCTGACAAGGTCGTTTTGTCTGAGAATGGAATGTATGTCGGTAGGGGACATATGAGTGATGATGGCTATTAAGCCCAAAATGAATAAAATTAATCATTCTACTTATTTGCTTGAGTCTCCTTACTTGTGGCATGGTAGACTAGGTCACGTAAACTACGACACAATTCGCAGATTGATTAATTTACAAAACATACCTACATTCCAAATAGACAAGAGTCACAAATGTGAAATTTGCGTTGAAGCAAAACAAACACGATCGTCTTTCAAAACAATTGAAAGAAATACCGAACCCCTTGATTTAATTCACACGGATGTATGTGATTTGAAAGGAGTGCAAACTCGTGGAGGAAACAAGTATTTTATTACTTTCATTGACGAAAGCACCAGATATTGTAGCGTCTATCTTCTTAAAAGCAAAGATGAAGCAATAGATAAATTCATCATTTACAAAAACTAAGTTGAAAATCAACTTAGCAAGAATATTAAAGCGCTACGAAGTGATCGTGGAGGAGAATATGAGTCTCCATTTGCCGAGCTATGTGCTCAGCATGGAATCAGACATGAGACAACTGCACCTTATTCTCCACAACAGAATGGCATTGCCGAAAGAAAAAATCGTACTTTGAAAGAAATGATGAATGCACTGCTTCTAAGTTCTGGTTTACCACACAACATGTGGGGGGAAGCTGTTCTGACAGCCAATTACCTTCTAAATAAGGTACCCCGAAAGAAACAAAATAAAAGTCCATATGAGATATGGAAAGGAAGACCACCTTCCTACAAATACTTGCGAGTGTGGGGGTGTCTTGCCAAAGTGGTGGTACCGACTCCTAAAAGGGTGAAAATAGGACCAAAAACTGTTGACTGCATTTTCATAGGATATGCTCAAAATAGTAGTGCTTATCGATTTGTTGTGTCTAAGTCTGAGTTCTCTGATATCCATAAGAATACAATCATGGAATCAAGAAATGCCTCATTCTTCGAACATGAGTTCTCATACAAGTCTCGGGAAGAACCTAGTTCTTCGAAAATGTCATATGGTCAAGTGATACAAGACCAAGAGGTTGACGATGAGGTGGGACCCAGACGAAGCAAGAGAGCGAGGATAGAGAAATCTTTTGGTCCAGATTTCTATACTTTCCTGATGGAAAATGAACCTCAAAGTTTTGAAGATGCCATAAATTCCTCTGAAGGTCCTCTTTGGAAAGAGGCAATTAATTCAGAGATCGAATCGATTCTGCAAAATCCCACGTGGGAATTGGTGGATCTTCCTCCCGGAAACAAACCTTTGGGTTGTAAGTGGATATTTAAGAGGAAGATGAAGTCAGATGGAACCATTGATAAATACAAAGCCAGGTTGGTAATCAAAGGTTACCGTAAAAAAGAATGACTTGATTACTTTGATACTTATTCTCCTGTGACAAGAATAACCTCTATCAGAGTGATACTCGCCATTGCTGCTTTGCGGAATCATTCTGTTCATCAAATGGATGTAAAAACTGCTTTTCTAAATGGAGATTTGGAAGAAGAGATTTACATGGAACAACCTGAGGGTTTTTCTGCTCCTGGACAGGAAAACAAGGTTTGTAAATTAGTGAAGTCCCTGTACGGGTTAAAACAAGCACCAAAGCAGTGGCACGAAAAATTCGATAAAACAATGATTGAAAGTGGATTCAAAGTCAATGAATGTGATAAATGTGTGTACATCAAAGACTCTGAAGATGGATATGTCATTTTGTGTATTTATGTTGATGACATGCTTATCATTGGGAGTAATATAAGATGGTTAAATCCACTAAGAAAATATTGAGTTCAAGATTTGACATGAAAGACATGG
This sequence comes from Dorcoceras hygrometricum, assembly GCA_001598015.1. Classification (NCBI taxonomy): domain Eukaryota; kingdom Viridiplantae; phylum Streptophyta; class Magnoliopsida; order Lamiales; family Gesneriaceae; genus Dorcoceras; species Dorcoceras hygrometricum. The sequence continues at coordinate 226,520 of KV003152.1, read as the reverse complement.
GTCTAGCTGATGTGATTCTTGGAATCAAAATCCATCGCACATCAGAAGGACTTATACTTAGTCAGTCACACTATGTTGACAAAATTCTTGAAAAATTCAACAAAGACGATTTAGCATTGGCTAAAACACCGATAGATTCAAGTCAACATCTATCAAAAAATCGAGGTGAGTGTGTTTCTCAACTAGAATACTCACGAGTTATTGGAAGTTTAATGTACTTAATGAGTTGTACAAGGCCAGATATTGCGTTTGCTGTGAGCAAATTAAGTCGATTCACGAGCAACCCAGGAGCTGACCACTGGAAAGCAATTGTACGGTTGCTACGATACTTAAGATATACTCGTGACTATGGACTGCACTATAATAGATATCCTGCTGTTATTGAAGGATACAGTGATGCCAATTGGATATCTGATATGAAAGACTCAAAGTCTACTAGTGGATTCGTTTTCACTTTA
>KV003152.1:181171-217676 GCA_001598015.1 Dorcoceras hygrometricum | reverse complement strand
TGGTATTTGATATATACAAAGAAGAAAGGCGAACAAGTGGGAGCTGGGCCCAAGCTGAAGGAGCCAATAAACATCTGTGGCCCCAAAAGGCAGGCAAGGACCCTACGTGCATGTTTCCATTTACATATGACCCATAAATTAAATCGTATTCTAAACTTTTAAGAATGAAGTTAAACTTCTAAGCTTTTAAAATATATCTCTTGTTCTTAATTTAAAGAGTTGATCATCTTTCAATTTGGAGATTTCTTAATACATTTTAGTGTAATAATCATTTTAAAAATATATATAGGAAAAATTTTCGTGACAATATATATTATTAAAGCGTGTTTCGGTTGACTGTATATATTTTATAAAATAAAACGCTATTTTGAGGGTGAAGAATGAAATCGTAAATTTAGAACAAAGTCTACCTTTTCCCTAGATCAAATTTCACAATCTCAATCAAATTTGGAATTAGTTCAAAATAGATTCATCAAATCCCTTCATATACTAATTCCGATTTAAATTTTTTATATAGCGCGTACTTAACCGATATTTCTAATATCACATTCAATCCTCTCAAATCCCGAGTTCTCTCGCATTAACATTATGACATGCCCCTAGTTTCCTAAATTTATGAACAAAATTCTTAATATATACTTGCACTTTTACGATATTCAAATAGGGTGCATGTCTTAAAATTTCCAAAACTTATACTAATACACGCCAATCGAAAATGCACACACACATTTGTTCATTCCTATTTTTTTTACATGTTTTCAAAGCATCACAATAAATTTAAGCTATTTTAAAAACCCGAAAATTACTTAATATCATCTGAATAATCTCTGTGATTTATATATATAATGCAATGTCAACTTATTATTTATTACGATGTTTGACAAATAGTTTCAGTTAATTTTTATAAGATTTTGATTGAGATATAAGTAGGGGTGCAAACGAGTCGAGTCGAGCCCGAATATCGTGATACTCGAGCTCGACTCGGAAATTTTTTCCACTACTCGAACTCGAGCTCGAGTAGTCATTTTGGAACTCGAACTCGACTCGTGAACACATCGAATTACTCGAACTCGAGCTCGAAAATCTTTAATAAGAACATGAGAATTTGAACTTAGCTCGAACTCGAGCTCGAACAACTGGATTATTAAAAATATACGTATATAAAAATTAATAAAAATATTCTTGTAATTCGAGTAGCTCGCGAGCTACTCGACAAGAAAGATTAAATACTCGAACTCGACTCGAACTACAATTCGAGCTACTCGAACTCGACTCGAGTTCGAGCTCGAGTTTCTTAGGAGCTACTCGACTCGTTTGCACCCCTGGATATAAGGGTGTGCTTACTTGTGTTGATAGGATATACATAGCTGTTTACTTTAAATTTTACATCACATATCAGTCATTATTTGTCATATAATATTGGGTATTTACCGGCTAATATCAACATTAAAAATATTCGAACTTTGAGGCAATTTTTTTAAAAATATCTCGTAATATTTATTAAAACAATGAAAGTGCTATTTTAAGCCAAGGACCCTGAAAATCTGTGGATACTTCTCATGAGCGTTCAGATTCTGCTTCCAAAAAAAAAAAAATATGATGATTTTTCTTTCCACATATATTATACTATAATATTGAAACCAAATAAAATATTTTACGGCCCAAAGGCAACTACTTCAATTGGCAAAATAGGCTATCGAAATTTTGACATAGATGAATATAAATCACAATACACGAAAGCCAACACACATAAACATCCGACTCAAATCTCGCCAACCGAGTGAACATTCCAATAATAAAAAAAAAAGGCGATCCTCAAACATGGTTCTCTTTATTACAACGTTTTGGTATTCTAGAGACTAGAAGTGACAAAGCCTTATTAAAGTTCACAAAGGTTTGTGTATTTCTGACCCCAATTAGCCGTTTTCACAAAAGTTCAAGGTTCAAAAACAATTTCATTGCAGAACTTCTAAGTGCACGAAGATTCGGTAGGTTCCTGCAATATCTTGTAGCTCAAACCAAGTTCAGCTGTAAATTGCTCAATCTGATTAGTGAGGTCTGCCGGAAAATTCGTGTTGCAGATTTTATGGCAAGGAAATGTGCAGATGAAGAGCAGTAATGAAGAAGGTATATTAGAAAGCAAATCCAGTACAATGCTTACAGTTACATAATTACGCAACTTTCTAATCCTCCAGAGTCCAAAGCTCAGTTTTTTAAGAATCCATCAATCTTGTGGATCAACTGATTCATAACAAACAAGGAACAGATAATTTGAAAAAGACTTACAGTCGATGTATCCCTTCTATCCCTTTGTCATCTAAATAAGGAGCTCAAACTCTCGCAGTTAAGGACCCGAACAACTAACGTCCCTTCAGCAACCCCCAAACACGCACCAATGACTACGTCGAGGACGAAATGGCGGCCAAGAAGAACTCTGGAAACCGATGTAATTGCAGCCCACAACCCCACAATCACGACGAAATACTTCACAAACAAAGCCTCGCCGTCGAATTTCAAAAGAGCAACCAAAACTTGTCTCACATGATCGGAATAGAAAAAGAGTAAGGTGGCGATGAATGAGACTCGAGATGAGTGGCCACTGGGAAAAGACCAATGGTCGACTGCAAAAGAGAGGAACATATTCTTGTTGTAAACAGGGCGGGGGCGCTGGATGAGGTGCTTGAGGAGGCCAATTAAGAGAAGGTCCAAAAATGATCCTAGTAGAAGGTTTAATACAATGAGATTGGTCGCGGCGGTGGTGAGGAGGAGAGAAAGAATGATGGGTAAGATGAGACGGCCGTCGCCGGAAATTTCTAGGGATTTGAGGACTGGGAAGGGGATGATTGGATGGAAAAAGGTGTAAATTTGGAGGGATACGGCGGCGTCGAGTTCGAGCAGAAGGCGGAGGAGGGTGGCGCGAGGGGGGGTCGGTGGTGCTTCGGATGTTGTCATTCTTGACTTGCCGTCACGTTCAACGTGCCTTATAAAATTTCAACCAAAACAGAGGTTAAACGTGAAAAAGCTAACTATATTGAGCAAAGAAAATTTCGAGGATCTAAAGAGGCATTTGGATCGGATCCGAGTTGCTGTTGCTTTTGCCATTTATGTATATTGTTCCTCTTTCGATTGGACGTCAATTTTGTAGCCCAGTTGAAATCCACGTTCAAAACTTGTTTCAATTAACCGAACACCATGGATTTGTTCATACAAATAGGAAATTTTTGTTTACCTAACAGACTAGCACACATTTAAAAGTTTAGGATTCAGTTTCCATTTTTTAAGTTTTTTGTCATTGTTAAAACTGAGAAATGAAAACCAAGCAAATCATCGCATTTAATAACACGAGGGTCGTTGATGACGCTATGTTTGCGAAACGCCGAGACAATCGTGACGTCCAATATGACCTATTGATTACCAGAATATCTACTCTAAGCATCCAAATTCCACCTTTACATAATACATTAGGAAAGACAAACAATTCGAAGCTCCTAACATCAGCAAATCATCTTATAAGAAGTAGAGGAGTGTAAATTCCCTTTGTATCATCCCACCTGCGGCCGGCCATTTTGAGCTTTCATATATGTCGGCACCACCAGTTGGATAAACTTGAAATTATTCAGACAGCAGGATCTTCAAGCATAGCCGTAGAAAAATCATTGATTCGAGGATAAGAAACTTTCTCGTCTAGCTGGTTTTGCACCCATGTCAGCAGTTTCAATAAGGTTGGAAGCTTTGGATCTGAAAACATCAAATGCATAACATAATTTTCAACAAGGTGCGCTGCAAATGAGATGTCAACATTTTTTTTAACATGAAAATCAAACTATGAAATTTCTGCAAGAGAAATTAGCGATGCAGAATTAAAGTTCACGAACGCGCTCCATCAACACTCGAGCAAAAGAGCGTGGAACATTGGAGTGGTCAATACCAGAATGTGGGAAGTGAGAACTAATTAAATTGCTGTAAAAATAATGACCGACGCCAACTCACGGATAACTTATATGGTTGAATTCTCGAGATGGGTGCCAGTATGATATTCTTTGAGTGAATTTCATATGGTAACTAATTTAATCGACAAAAAAGAATTCAGAAATTCGCTAAGTCTTGTGGTCATTGTACTTTAAAAATGGCGAATGGGGTGTAGGGAATGATACATGATTTGTTTTTCTCCAAAAACTGGTGTTGTGCACTTTGTCGGACCAAAAACTAGAGAGATGAAGATTTTCATCTCCAAAAAAATACCAGGGCAAAAACTTACCAAGTTCCAGGATGCATCATGCACTTTTTATAACCGGTCAGTAAAAATTAAAGATTAGTAACACCATTATATGTGTTCCAAGAAAAGTTTACAAGAAGAAAAATAGTCATCAGAGAGTAAAAATGGCACTGCTTCATTCTATCCTAGTGCCACTCTATTGGCACAATGAACCAAACACTTAAATGGGCTCATCGGATCATCACATTAAATGACCATCACAAATGCCCTTTACCTGGAGTTGTCAGTTCCTAAAAATGGCATGGATTTATAATAGTAAGCAGAGGTAACCAAGATCTCAAAACTTTATATATATGACGACATGGCAGAGACTAACCTTTTTCATGGCTTTGGCTGGTAAGGATGGCTGCATTAACCTCACTAGCAGTCTTAAGACGCTGTGATATATCTAGAAGGTCACCCACGGGGCAGTTGTTGACATCTTCGAAAGCAAGCAACGCAACAGTTCTCTCCAACTCTTCTAGAAAGCCTCGCTGAAAAAAATAAACAGCTCTTAACAAGCGTCAGGTTGAAAAACAAGAACAAAATTATATAAAAAAGGACCATTCTAATATACAGCAAAATGCTTGGGAAACATGATTGAAGGCATGGGACCTAAAAAAAACATTCTAATGAAAAGTACATTTTCCTCCCCCCTTGGAGCAAGTTCTTCTTGAGCAAACTCCAAAGCCTCTTCCACCTTCCCATTACGTATCAGTTCTATCAACCGTTGCTGTTGGAGATGGAAAAATAGTTGGGGATTTGTGTCCAATATCTGCATTCAAAAACTTCTATCATTATACTAGCGATATTAAAACCCGAAAAGCTAGTGTCAAATTCATTATTGCAACTAGTGTAATTGTATTTAATAAAATTTCAAGACTAGACTGCATCAGAAATCAAGGTAATGCACATGTAAAAACCTTAATTATGAATTACCAGATAAATTATCAGACTTCTCATAAATAATTGTGAAAATATAACCAAGGGTACGAGCAAGGCTGAAGATATTGATTGCATTGGATCCAAGGGAAGATCATTACAACTGTCAAAAACTATCATGCTGCACGCAGTTCACTCGAATATGCAATCAAATATACCATAATATCAAAAATCTTGATCACCTAGCCTGGATACCAATCGACCAGTCACTAAACAATTCCAAGTTGTTCTAGATTGTCAAATTAAATCATTTAATCTCTCGTCAAATTATCCAGAAGCAATCGAATAAGATCAATATACCTCGGGGTTCAAATCATTAACTTTCTCGATAGCATCCTCCACATTCCCACTTTGCACTGCCTTCTTCACTGCCATACGGTCAGTGATGGTCGCAAGATCAATTTCTGCTGTATATTTCGTTAAGGCAGATCAACGACATTCTTAAAAAGCATGACTAGAAAAAATAGCACAGAAGAAAAATTGATACAAGGATACGTTCAGTTCCCGATTCCATTCGGAATTTTTCAGCAGCTTCCACATAACCCTCAGTCACCAAAAAGTTCATCACCAATTTGTTCATATCCTGTTTTCTCACCTTGACATCACTGAGCCTTTTCTCCCATTCATCCCTAGTTATAACTTTCTTAGATGTAGTCTGCATACAAACCAATTCACAGCGTAAGCACATTTATTTAGGATGATCAGAAATACCCAACAGCAAGCACGAATTTCTCGGAGGTAATTCATGAATCCATAGCCCAGTATAAGCCCTAAACCCAACGGAAGAGAGAAGAACACTAATCTTTCCGTCATGAACTCCTAAAGACATGTACACAATTCTTCCGTACAACCGAAAATTATTTCCCAACAAGACTTTCATACGCTCCAGGGCATAATCAACACGCATTTCCAAATCCAACCACTCAAAAGAAGAATAATAACAAACAGGACAATAAATTCGGCAAAATTATGGATCCGGATGATTTGTCGTGAACATAACTACCAAAGCAAGTCAATACTACAAAATTAAACATAATCGGGACAATTTCGGGTTTAATAACATGAAACTGCATAACTAATCTTCGATTTCAACTGGGTTTTGGCTACGGCGGTGGCAGCGTGAGAGGCGAGGGATTACCATAGCTTGGATTCAGCGAGTTGCCCAACAACAATCCAGAACAATGACATCAGCTTCCGCCTTCATAACCCCATTTAAAGATGGTAATCTCACCCTGCTTCTTTGCCTCGCAGTAATTTTATTGGTATACCTGAAGCTTCTTTATTTTCACTGTCGAAACTCGAAAGAAAGCGAGGATTTACAGTAAGCGTATATTAACAGTTACTTTGCTCCATTTGATATATGTCCTTTTAATTTTGCAATATAAATAGTTAATTAAATTTCAACTACAGCACTAGGTAAACTTGTTTTTTTATTCCCTACAATTATCTATCCATATATCAGAAAATATATGATACAAAATTAAATACATGCGGCAATCAGTTCGGACCAATTGTGATTGGTTATTTTATGATTTACCAAATTTATAGAGTATTTAGAATCATTAAAAATAAGTGAATGTACTTTTGACTTAAGATAACTATTTTGAATGTGTTTTATACCTAATTGTATACACACATTTTAAGAAAATAATCAATAGAACAATAGGTTAACATACAGACTTTTTATCTTCTCACTACTTAATTTATTAAAAAAATGGTTACATGTTTTCTCACACTAATAAGTTAATAATGGAAAACATGGTATAAGTTTATATATTTGGGACAACGGAAATTTAATTATGACTTGTATGTATATTCAAGACATGGGTCGTACAATAATGAAAATTATAGCAAGAGGAAACTCACTTTAGAAACGTGATATTCAAGTCTCAAACTTTACTCTAAAAGAAAGTTTGATATCTATCTTTCTCAATCATGCAATTTTGAATATGTGATTTTATATTTTGTCACATATGCAAAAAATCCTTCATACTATACATATTTACATGTGATGAACAAGTATAATTTTCATTGATTCTATGATTGAAAACACTCAAAACAAATTATTATGAAAGTTTTAAATGATCATTAACACATTAAACTGCATTTCATATTAATAATAGGAAAATATCTGGATCTTTAATGTCATCTATCGATTCAATCAAGGGCTTTTGTACACGTATTGACAATTATCACGACGATGCATAATCCCATCCCTTGAGAAATGAATTCTGGTTTGACTGTTGATTGAGCAACGAGACAGAAGAACTGTTGGATCCATCATTTCCACTTTGATTATTGTCAATAATGTTATCCTGATTAGGCCCATGCCTTGTTTGATCCTTCCTCGAAAAGATCCCACTGTTGGACTCCAATCCCATCCCATATGGAGAGGATATCATGCTGTCCGGCATGGCAGTACTGGACAACGCATATATCATATGTGGATTACTATGAGTCCCGGATGACATATCGTAACAGATATTCAGTTTTCCACGGTCGTCTTGTATGAAGTTGTGATTCGAGCCAGGTTTAACAATCCCCGGATTGGGATTATGATACACGTCCATGGTTTGTGATGGAAGTGAAACAAACACGTCTTCCATATTGGTTCTATCTCCTCTTTCGTTTTCGTCTACTGCTCTGGTACTGCTAGATGTGTTTTTCTTGAAAATCCGGCATAAAACCCAATCATCCAGCTACATATATATATATATAGTTCGTGATGAAATAAACTAAGTATGGTATCTGCCTAAAATAAATTAGTACTGGAAGTAGTTAACATTTGGAACAATATCATTATCACCTTATGCAACATTGTAATTTTTTATGATGTTATTCCATTTTACTGCTTTAGTTTCCATAATCATGTAACATTTCGTCCAACAGATTTATATTTAGAAAGTACGTTTTTTTAGTTACTATAGAGAAACTAAGATTAAAAAAAAAAAGTGAAACGTTTTAAAACCATCATGAATATTCTTGATGAGGAGATTTTTATTTTCCTTAAAACAAAGTAAATTACTTACCCTCGAGGATCCTTTGCTGGAAATTACGGGCAGTATTCCAGGTGCTTTAACGTTGAAATTATTTTCAAGAAGACGATACTCGTGCATTATCCAGTCAGTCTTAATGCCCTTTGGTGGCTTCCCGCAGTAGAAAACTAAAGCTTTTTTCACCCCAACCTTTTGAGCCTGATCCGTAGCTGCGAACACGGGCTTGTCCGTGCCTGTGGCCTTCCAATAGCCGGAAGTGGCGGCCCGATTCGGTCGGGCTCCGTTCGGGTACTTCCGATCTCTCGGGCTGAAAAAGTACCATTCTTGATCTCCAAAACTCGCCTTACCTGATACCAGCATTAGCATCACAAATGCTATATTACGTACTAGCTAGGGTTGATCTTAATGGAAAATTACATTGGCCAGTGATATATACATATAACATGCATATGCATATAATTTAATACATACTTGGAAGTTCCCATGGATCATATTTATAGAGATCAACTTCTGCTATGATTGTGTTTGCGGGCAAAGGCTCGGAGGCAGCTTTTTTCTTGAGATACTGAACTACAAGCTCCTCATCGGTGGGGTGGAAACGAAACCCCGGTGGCAGATGCGGCTGCCCGCAGCTGCTCTCCATCGATGTTGATCAGATTTTCTAAGAAATTATTTATGATATGCCTGACCCGTTTAATATATTCTCTCCTACTTTTTTTGGCAACAAAACAAGATTTTTCTTAGGTTTAAACCTTAACCACGAATGGATACAAGACTCTGGTGCATGCGTAGACCCACTAACCACATATATGTATAGTAATATACATAAATAAATATTTATATATAGTCGACCTCAAATCTTAGCGACATCATATGTATGTTAAAAATGACCGAACTAGCAAACCAATAGTCACGTTTTCATACATATAATTTAGATTTTTTCGAGAAAAAAAGAAAACATCATCCGGCCGAACCTATTAAAAATAATATCAGGGGCACGTGTGGGGACCACATGACCAGAAAAATGTAACAACTTACAAGTCCTCTACGCTTTTGATTTCATGTCATGCGTTTTATTATGTAACTGTAACAGACAATCTCGTAACCAATGGGTTGGCAAAGTCCAGATGCAGGCCCCCTTACCCTAATCCCCTCGATCCACTCATTTTTTAATTAATATATAAACACATATACATATATATGTAATGATTTGCTTTAGTATGATTGATGATCACTTGCAGTTTCATGTCCACGTCTGATGACGATGTTAACAGTAAGTTACAACTCACAATAACAATCGCTCATGGCTTACTTAGCACTACAATTTCATTCCCTTTTCAACTAAGTTCTTATTTGAAGCCCAAAAAAAGCAGTCATCCTTTGAAATAGAAAACGATGCCTTTATATATATAATATTTCAGGAAAGAATCAAAGATTACAGATTATATAATACAATGAGAGAAAGATCTTGATGAACGAAATCTCTTTTCCAATCCTCCAAATCGTGCTAGAGGACACGAGGAACAAGCCCAAATATGGTTGTCTTTATTGGCAAGTCAAAAGTTGTGGGACTTTAATTATATCATTTTAGCACAGAAAGATACATATGAGCTGAAGTGATAAACTAGATCACATCATGAGTACATATAAGGACAGAATTGGAGAGAATAGGGGTTCTTGATCAAAATGATGAATTGGCCAGAAAAACTCTAAGCATGGTGACACCTTGTAGCTTTCTCGTATGGGTTGGTTTCTCTTGATTTGAAACTTTTTTTTAGTGGAGGAGCAAATATAGACACTATAGAATGTGGTCCACTAAATAGCAATCTTGTTATTATTGCCTTATATTAAGGAAAATGGATATTTTGTTGTTTAATCAACTTTCTTAACTATATTAAAAATTTAAAAATTATTCAGATTTTCATTTCATGCTTGGAATATTTATGTTATATTTCTCAAATTTAGTTCAACCCATGGAAATAGTACTCACTTTCAAATATTAAATCATCCATCGACCAAAAAGGCTCGATATTTATAACCTGGAATGACAGGTAACGCAAGTTGAAATACTACTTAAGGGAGTGGTGCGGTCTCTGAACAAAGTTACTATAAATCACTTTTTATTTCCTTGGGAGTTTGGGCAATAATATATATCGTGTATCCAAACATATATATGCGTTTATAATGATTCTAATCAAGAAAATAAAATATCTAACATTCATTTTTTAAAAGATACTAATAATATGATTAAATAATGTAAAGTTCCTAGCACGTAGAGTTTCGTGGGGTATAACAAGGAGTCAAGGAGGGTGACTTTAAATGACTTCTCTGGTTATGATTCTTGTTAAGGTTTTGAGTGGTTGATATTTACAGGAAAACCCGTCAAATTGGGCCACTTCAAAGTGGGCTCTTTCTTCAATTTCATCTGCCCAATGCGGCTCGTGTTAGGGTACTTAACAGTGACATTATCTCCGAATAATTGAATATCACGAACTATGGCTAACCAAACTGTCCAGGATAGAGCTGTTGGTTTTTCCAAATTTGGATTTTTGGTTCCATTTGTACATGTTAAGGATGAAACACTAACTCTCTTGTAAAATGATTTCACGAGTTCATATAATACTGAACATCTCACGAGTTTATATATATGAGACGGATTGATCAAGTTCATAGAGTAATATTTATAGTATGAAAGTATTATTTTTAATATGGAAAATAATATTTTTCACGTGTCGGATCAAAATTAAAACAATATTTTTAAAACAAAAAATAATATATTTTCCATAGATCATACTTATGATTAAAAGTAAATTTTTAATAAATTTTTTCATGAATATGTCCGTCTTACAAAATATGACCAATGAAATGGTCTCATGTGAGTATTTGCTACGACCGTTTATTTGATTTTCAAAATATAATAATAATCATATTTGTAAGCTGGAAAATTCACTTTTGATATTCTATTTAGTTAGATCTTAGACAAACCATGATAAGGAGGCAGAGAGGTAAATTGCTGCAGGATCCAAACTTTATCATAGTTCTTCTCTTCAGGGACAAGCAAAATCAAGCTGGTGTGCTGTGGCAGTGTAGATACTTATATGTATGGCCCATTTTATGATAAAGAAGGATGGGACATATATACTTCTGATTTTTAATTTGTTCAAAAGGCATGATAGTCACTGGTATATACTTTTTATTCCTATATACTTTTTTGCCAGATACATTTCAACCTAACTAATATGCTAATCATGATTAATGATTTAAATATTTTAAAAATAATTAATTAGTTTAAAACATATGCACGGGAATTATTGCTGCTTGATTTTCTAATACTGAAGCAAATGATCTACTTGAGATATAACCAATGCTATTCAAGCCTGGATTAACATTAAAATATAACCAATGGTTTTTATCATATTCGATTTGGTTACATGTACATTAAGTAAATTCACTTTGATTCCGAAATGCGAGTGTCAAATTTAGCCATTAGATCTCGTTATTATCAGTTTTTCTTTGCCAGTTTTCAAATGAAAAATAAAACTATAAATGGGATTTTTTTGACACATTAAATATTATAAAGAAAGTCAACAATAAAAAATAACAATGATTTATCTGTGTACTCTACAAATGGACAAGGACAACCCAACCAATATGTCCCCATTTACCTCAAAATAAAGCAATGCGCATTATTTCTCTTTCATGGGGCCAAGCAATGAAGCAACTCGTATTTATTAATTATTTGGTTCACTAACTAGGTTAGCTAATCCACATTAATGGTTTTTATGGAATGTTAATTTTTGTGAAACTCTTAATTGATTAAAAATTTCCTCTTGGTGCTCAACCTAATAAAAATTTCTATATTTTTGCCGTGTTTCCTTAAAGATTAAATTGTAAAATTGATCACAACAATATATATATATATACGGATTTGATATCATGCATAACCAACTTCCTTACCTCCTTCCCCTGACTAACACGTGTCGTCATGTGATTGGACCAATATTTTAAGTTCAACATTTTTGTTAAATTTTTTATAAATTCGAACAATCACATGATGCCACGTAACAGTCGAAGAAGTAGGTGGGAACGTTAGTTGTGCAGGACATCGAATCTAATATATATATATATATACTATTTTACAATGTTTGCTCCATTGTAAGCTTCGTCATTTGTAATTGTTAATACAACCATTTGAAATCCAGGATACATTTCTTTTTCATTAGGTCTCTCTAATTAATAGTAAGGGACACAAGATATGTTAAAATGTCCTTTTTGGTCCAATTCAGTAGTTAATTAATATGACTCGACGTTATTATATTATATTATATTATATTATAAAGATAAAGGAGGGAGAAAAGCTCCAATATATTTTTTACATATATAGAAGAGTCAAAAGAATATCTCCAAAATAAATAAGAATTTGAGCTGAACGTAGCTGATAAACTCATCTGGTACTCAAAATTAGGTTATTATGTTATATTTTTATTAAAGATAAAGGAGGGAGAAAAGCTCCAATATATTTTTTATATATAGAAGATTTGAAGAATATGAACAGACCAAAATAATAAGAATTTGAGTTGAACTCGATAAACTCGTTTGGTGCTCAAAATTAGGTTTGATCTTAAAGTCTAATTCACACAAATAGTGCAAATTAATGGAGGGAGGAGGTAGGGACAACGTGAAGATTGGGTCCCATTTCTGTATATTCCGATCAAGAAAACTGCTCCTTCACTCAAACCCTCCATCGCCTTCTCTTTCACCTTTTTAAACACACAGTTCCCATGTGGGCTGCTACATCGATTCTCGCTGGCTTTTTATCATATCCAGTTAAGACTTCGAAAGTCTGTAAATGTCACATTCAATGAACTCGTACTCGTGACATATTACAATCTTTGAATTTCATTCATTCGCCATCTTTCTTGATCGCGAGTGAGTATGGATTCGGGGACCCTTCTTGACTACGCTCTGTTTCAGCTTACGCCGACGAGGACGAGGTGCACTTTTTTTTTGCTACCCTCTTGTTGCAAATATCGTGAAATGGGTGTTTTATCCAGTTCTTTTAGTGAAATATTGATAATTTGTTTCATCTTTTGATGTGGGATTTGATGAAATCGGTAAAGATGCGAGCTTGTGGTCGTTTCTGGGAAGAAAAGTGAGAAAGTTGCTTCTGGGCTTGTGGAACCATTTATCGCTCACTTGAAATATACAAAAGATCAGATTTCAAAAGGCGGGTATTCGATAAAACTTCTTCCACCTGCTACTGATGATGCTTCATGGTTCACCAAAGGCACATTTCAGAGGTTATTTACCACGATCTTAACTAATCTCGGATATTTTGAGCCGCTCAAACAGACCTTTTTCATGTTAATCTAATATCGAGAAATTTATCGCTGTTACTGTGAATTGTTAATTGGTTATGGTTTTATCGCAGTAGTTTTAGTTCAAAGTGGCAGTAAATTTTTTGTCGATTTTGATAACAAAATTTTGAAGTGGACAAGTGTGTGCTGAATTACAAATGTTGAAGATGAAATTTGAGATCAAATCATTGGAAGTCTTTTCTTAGTTGGGATCAAACTCTTCCGGAGTTTTATGAGAGGTTTTATACATCTCAAAGTAGACTAAATTTACTTAATGCGAAGTTGCTTTCTTTTCCATTTCATGGCAGATTTGTGCGCTTTGTGAGCACGCCTGAAATACTTGAAGCTGTTGTTCGAATAGAAAGAGAAATTTCACATATTGAAACTGCAATTCAATCTAATGAAGTTCTTAAGAAGGAGGTGACAGAACATCCAGGGGAAGGTAAGTTGGGGAATTTACTTACTGAGAGTATAAGGTATATTTAAACATTGATGATCACTCACTCCCTTTCCCTTTGTGAAAAAACTATGGTCTTTATATGAAGTTTATACTCCCTTTTACATGAAACTGCAAATATTTAACCTAAAACATGTTGCAACTTTTCTGGTTGTGATATTTCACATTATTTGGCAAACAACTTTATAAGTCTTCAAGTTTGATGCCTATATCTTGATGCATCTCTATGTGTAGTGTTGTGGTACTTACAGAGCGACCTGTTTTATCAGTAGGAACTTTATCGGCTGCTGATGAGATCACGAAGAAGTTGGCCATTTCCTCGAAGGTATTTCTATATTGATGTCAGTAGGCGGTTAGTAGTTCAGAACATCTTTGTTACTTTTCCCCATAACACCCTATGTTTCCGTATGGCTCTTCTAGTCATCCTCTGACGAAGGACTTAATGGGGCTGCACCCGAAGAAAATTCCAGGTATGTGGTCTGTCAATTGTTAGATGTGGTGCATCACTACTTTTATAGCTCTGTTATCTGAATCAATGAGGTGGTGTTCGGGGTAGGATTTGCCTTCAACGTGTTATGGTTACTCGAAAAGTATTACTCCAGAAAGAACAAGCCATGGCTTATGCTCGTGCAGTTGTGGCCGGATATGAAATGGACACCATCGATGATCTCATTTTCTTCGCAGACACGTTTGGAGCCACACGTTTGAGGTGCACATTTGTTGATCTTCATTTTTGTGTGAGTGCGAATGAGCTGGAGGAGATGCTTTACTTATTTGCTCACGTGTTTTGGTCTTTCCATCTCAAAAGTCTTTGCAGAAGAAAAGAATACTTAATTTTTGGTTTTCTTTTTCCATATTTCTTTTCATTATATCACTTCCTCTTCAAATATGTTTTGCAACATGTTTTTTTTACACTTGCAACAAAATTCACGTGTCAGTGACTTGATAGTCGAGCCCCAATATAGGAATCTAAATGCGAGGCTAGGATATTGATTTCTTTAATCTTTCAAATATTGTCCTCAGTGAGATTTATTCTTGAGTAGTAAAATTATTGAGCCCTTTTTGATGTGCATGGTCGTATATTGCTATAGGCTGATTTTTTAACAAATCTGAGTCCTTATTATCAAAACCTTTTTTTCTATAGAGAAGCGTGCATTGATTTTAAGGAGCTATACAAGCAGAAGCATTCAGATGACCAATGGATGGATGAATTAGCAGCAATGCAAGCATCTGCTGCATCTGAATTCTCATACGTGGGAGCACCTGGAATTTTGCTTGCAGGCGAAAATATTCATGGCAATGGTATTTCCGTTGGCTTGTCTGAATCTCTATCTGATTTGGCTTCCACTCCAATTTCAGATGGAGTTAAAGGTACTTTTTACTCTTTTTTCTTGCTTGTTTGAATTCTAAACTGGATGTTCGTGTCTGTTAATGTTTATGAGAAATTTCGAGACATGTATAGCATGGCTAGTGAGTATCAGAATACTTGTTAGAACTTCTTGTCATTGAGCAATATGTATGGAAGATGTCCTCTTTTAGATGTCTATCTTCTCAATCTCTTATACATTTATGATTAGTGAATCAAATTCTTGATTTACATCGTGGAACTTTATATGAGTACATTGTGATAAAACATATCATATTAGTTTGGACCTTACTGAGACAAGTGGTATGTCTCAAATCTCCGAAAATTTCTCTCCCACAGCGAGTAATCTGCCTGCACCAGAGCAGACACCTCAGCCACCGGTACAATGGATGAACCAGGTTCCACAATATTTGTACAACTTCCAGGGTTATCCTTTTCCAGGGATGCAGCCATATTATCCCGGGCAAATGGGATGGCCATCTCCTGGTGGGATTGTTCCACAATCAAAAAATGGTCAAAATAAGAAACCGCTGAAGAAGACAGAGAAATCTGTAAAAGGGAATGAGACATCCGAAGAGGATGGACAAACTGAATCTAGTGACTCCTATTCTGGGACTGATTCTGAAGATGTTAAAGAGACTGACAGGAAGCCTTCTTCAAAGGGACAAAGATATGTTAAAAAAAACAGAAAAAATCCTCCAAAACAGTCGTTATCCGGAACATAAATTACATAACTTCACAGAGGCACAGCGGAGAGGAGAATGAAATCTCGGATGGTTCATCTGGAGGAGCTTTTCCATTCGATGAAGATTCTATTAGAGAGGGGGTAGACATTGCACTTGCAAAAGCACGTAAAAGTAAAAGGCAACCGGGAATCCATGTGCAGAATGGATCAAACTATGATGAACAGGATCCTGAAAGCGGGTTTGATACTAATATTTCAGGAGGAAAAATAAGTAGTACTTGGGATGCTTTTCAGAATCTTCTAATGAGTCATGAGGAGCCAACTTCTAACGGTGCATCTTTAGACTTTGAATCCGAGAATATTAAGAAACAACCTTTGAATGCTGATGATTCTGTTCTTGCCATTCAGAGAGGTGGATGCTATGATGGAACTGAAACATCGGATTTTATGAGTGGTGAAAATAGTCGTCCTAGTACAAAGAAAAAAGTTTCCCAAGACGTGAGTGCGATGTTTTCACGTCAATCAGAAGAATCAAGGACAAGTCAACTGGGAACTCTCGCAGATTTTGCTGCTGAATCATCTGTTATGAAAAACCAGAAAGACGAAGATTGGTTTGTTGCAAATTCGTCCCAAGTTTCAAGAACAAGGGATATTAAACGAGTCGAATTTAATTATCATGACACTGCACCCTATGAAGGGAGCTTCGTGCAAAAAGAAACTGCCATAATTACTCCTGTGGTCGATGATTCCTTCATGATACAGTCTAGATCAGCAGTCGATGAACCTTATGTTTCTGACTGGAAAACTGATATTAGCATGGTTTCAGAAGTTGAAAAATCAACACATCCTGAAATCAAAGATTCAAATATTTCCAGGGTTACATCTCTGTCCAATGAGCCTGATGACATTTGCATGGTTCTTGTTAGGGAGTCGCAGGACTCAACATGGGCATCATGGACTCCAGAAATGGATTATCAACTTGCAGTTTCTTTCACTGAAGCTGATAAGAAATCTCCAACCGTTGAAGCTAATGGTCACATGGTAAAAGGACTTCCTGCGAATGGTAAGAGCACCAATGGCAAGAAGACTTTAAGCTCCCTTGCAAAAAATCCTAGAGCTTTGGCGGGATCTCTCGTTAAGACCAGGAGTGACCCAATATCCAAGATCAAGAAAACAGCTTCAACGGGTAGATCAGCTGTTCAAAAGAGCAAGTTTGAAAAGGTATTTCGAAGTGATTTGACTGTTCTCTATCATCCTCCATTACTATTGTTTGACATTGCATAAGACGCATTTATTTTCTCCTTGCAGGAGGAAGAGGAGCGCAGAAGAAAGGAAGAATTAGTGCTTGAGCGCCAGAAGAGAATCGCTGAAAGAACAGCTTCTCGAGGTTCAACTCCTGCAGCAGCCAAGAAAATTCCAGTTGCTAAGAAGTAAAACAGCTTTTTGCAAAGCTCAGAAATTAGGCGTCGACTCGCTGTGCAAAAACAGAACGTAATTACATCAGATGCTGAAGTAACATGTTTTGAGCTCAATTCGACATGTATCCACCGATGTTCTTTCTTCCTTCCTTCCTTCATTCTGCCCAGCTCCTTGTACAGCATCATTTCCTAGCTTTTCGCCACCCACATTCATTTACCTAGTCTTTCAGCAGGTTTGGATTGTTTACAACAAAAAGACCGACACGTATGGTGAATAAAAATGCACAGGTAATGTCTTGAGATTATAATTCTTTTCCACTGGTGAGAGCATGGGCCCAGAAAATTCAGATCTTTTGGATGGGTTTGTTCTTTAGCAATCTAAAGAGCATTTGTTATTGAATTTACTTCGGGTTTGTATAAAGCATAAACAAGTTGTGTGAAAGTTTGTGTTACAATTTGCGTTTGACACATATGTTGATTTCTCTTAGTCTTCATTCACGATTGCCCACACTGATAAGCAATGTGAGGATCATTTTTTTTTTCTTTTTCTTTCTGTCTGCTTCTATTCATTCCATTGGAATTCAACAAGGAAAACAATGAGTTAGTATACCTATATGTATGTCAATAAAATAATACTAATAATGAATCCAAAATCATTTTTGTTGTGTTGAGATATACATGTTTTAACAGACTTTCTATAGAACTAATTAATCTAGGATGGTGGTGATTTGATAAAAACATAAAGAGGGAAAGTTTAGCACATGTGCTTTGCGCTTCAACAGTTGTACATATAACCATTTAACTTGTGTTTCCTCCCTTTGAATGATTTTACTTTGTATAGCCTTCAGAGATGGTCTTAGCTCTCAAAATATTTTTTATGATTAAACGTTAGCATGCTATTAACCTTTAGTGAAGAAGAATGTTAAATGACATTAAACTCAAATATGTAAATTTATGTGCAAAGGTGTTCACAATTTATTCCCTAGTTTTTCAAAAAAAATTATTCAATGATGTTTGCAAGAATTTTCTAAGCATCTTGAATAAACGAGACTATAAATCAATATCTTTTGGGTCTTATTAAGGTCTTCATGTTCCCCACAATTTATTCCGTAGATAGATACAAAAGAGAAGTAAGTCATATTTATCTTTTGCCAGAATAATCTTCCTATACACTAAGATACATTTATTTATCACCCACCATATATATTAAATTATTTATGACAAGGACTTCAATTTTATATATATATATATATATATAGTATGTTATATATATTTCTGGAAAATTAAGATCGACCAATTTGCTCATATACGCCAACATATAATTTATTCAATATTTACTTTCTTCATTTCTTACCGGAGAGGACTTAATTAAACGAAAACGATGACGCTTTTGGCATTTACACACTATATATTTGTAATATTATTGATGATTAATAAGGTTTTTTCTAATATTTTTGTTAGTTGTGGATAATGCAAAATCAGAGCCAACAAATCTGAGGGATATGGAATAATAGATAGATGTGGATAATATAAAATCACTTATCTAATTTTTGTGAAATTTGATATTTGTATAAACACATATTTAACGAATTTTTAGATATATAACTATAATAGATATCATCTGGTTTACACATAAAAAGTTTAAAAAAGGCCTTCCAAATTGAAACCATAAAGATAAGATAAATACATAGTTTCCATAAGTAGATTTTTTATTAATGATCCTCAAATTGGCCATGCAAATACCCTTCCGCTGCCAATTCTTTGAACATTATCTTTTCAGGGTTGAAATATTTATTGGAGTAGATAAACAAAGATCCGATGTTTGAAGGAGATAAACAAAGATCCGATGTTTGAAGAACTTAAAATCCTTGCCAACTCAAATCTCACGTGAGCTATATATATGTATAAATTAAGAACAAGAAAAACATTCTTCAAACCTTTAACCTTACTCTAGGTAGTACCTCAGAATCTAACTTGTCATGGAACATAACCAGCAGAGTCCCACGCCTGCCAATCCGAATCAAGAACCAGCTCCGAATACGGAGGCAGCTATGTTAATCGGAGGAGTAGACATTGATAGACCAGGTGAACAAATACGGGTAACTTATCACAGGAGACATCCAGATGGAGAATATGTCGAGGTTGTTCTTTCGTCGGGATATCGGTTTCACCCTCATGACTACGAACTCATCGAAGACTACTTGATGAAGAAGATTAATCAAGACATTGCCCCGCACATCTTTTTTCCCACCATCAATGTTTATGAACATAGTCCAAACGAGTTGTCTGGTTGGTACTCGTTATATTTTTGTTTTGTTTCATTACTTTACATACCATGACGGCATGACGTATTTATAAACTTTTTCAACAACTTCAAACCAGTAGATAAAAGAGAATTGGAGAAAACCAGTTATCATTTTAATTCATTGGCTTCTTGTTTTATTGTTTATATATCTGTGTGTATATATATATGTTAATTTGAATCTGTTTGGGAGTTTATCGCAGAGCGTTATCCGAGTTTGGAAAAAGATGAATGGTACTTCTTTTCCCCGAGAGAACGCAAGTATCTGCATGGGAATCGACCGAGTCGATCGGCGGGCAATGGGTATTGGAAGGCCACCGGAGGAGACAAAAAGATATATGGTCTCAATGGCGAAGCCATTGGATCAAGAAGGTTTTTGGTGTATTACCAAGGGAAGGCTCCCAGCGGCAACAAGACTAATTGGGTCATGATCGAGTACGTCGCCGGCGACCAGACTCAAAGACAACGCCGATGCCCTGGTGATATGCGGGTAAGAACTCTGTCAACTTAGTTTGAGAGTGTTTCTAAATATCTAGCCAATGAGACGATGGATTTGATGGTGGTGAGGCAGCGATTGAGATTTTTTTGCATTGTCATTGACAGTAGAGAAGTTGGATTTAGTTGTGCTACACTGTTACTGATGGTTAGCTTATATTTATGAGAGCGCATAGGATTTTGTAAAGCCAATTACTGTGAGGTATTTTATGCGTAATCAGGTCATACATGGGAAAGTGACGATTGTACGTGATGGTTTTGGATTAATCGTTTACTTCAATCAGATAAGGCTGGTCATTAGGAATAATTTCAGGAGTTACCCACTCCATTTGATCATGTTTAGAATATTCTGCGGTTGATAAAAATAATATGACGCTAATAATAGTACTGTCTTATTTTAGTCGGTCAGTATAACCAATACTGTAAGTGTAAATTTTTAATTACTGATGTTCGGAAATTGTATGTTTAAGAAGCAGCTCTTGGTTCTTTGTTTCTCATAACAAAACTGCTTTTGTCTGCTATTCTGCAGCTGGACGACTGTGTTCTGTGTCGGATTTACAAGAAATCCGATTGCTTGCCAAAAACAGAGAAACAGATTGCTGTTGCTGCCGCTGCCAAGTCTAGAAGAACTAAGAACTCGGGGGCCATGAAGATTGCGGAAACTGAACACCAAGGCACTAGTCAGCAGCTCAATCAACAACAGTGTCCTCCAATGCCGTCGGAGGATGTTCAAGTGCCACATACGAATCCGACGAGGCCGCTACAGATTGCTCTAGTGATACAGCCGAATCTTCCAACGCAGAATATTGAAGTGCCACAGACGAACCAGGCAAGGCCGCAGCAGATTGGTCTAGCGATACAACCGTATCCTCCAACGCAGAATGTTCAAGTGCCACAGCCGAACCCGGAAAGGCCACAACAGATTGGTCTAGCAATACGGCCGAATCTTCGGACGCGGAATGTTCAAGTGCCACAGCCGAATCCGACAAGGCCGCAGCAGATTGGTCTAGGGATACATCCCAAGCCGGAGCAGAATGTTCAAGTGTCACAGCCGAATCCAACAAGGCCGCAGCAGATTGATCTAGTGGTACGCCACAATCTTCCAACGCCTCCGCAGCCGCAGCAGCAGAATATACCGGCAACACAATACGGTCTCCATGCAGGGAGTCACAATCTTGGTGAACAGTTTGAGAATCCAATGAACTCTGTTCCACTCTCACAACAAAACCAGTTTGATAATCAAGAAAGCAGCCTAGAGCCTTTTCTTGATGACCGGACCCTCATGGACATCGACACAGATCTAAGTTTTATGTATAGATATCCCAACAGATTCGGAGACCTTGGTTTTCATGATCAAGACTTCAACCATTTTCTATCGCCGGACTTCTTCGATCACCCGGGCCCCTTTGTCAAATGGGATCATCCTTCAAATTTTTGACAAGTGACAATGTTATCCCAGCTAGACCGCAATCTTGATTTTCGATTTCTGCTTTTTGCATCATTTTCATTTGTATAGGATTTGGATTTGTTAGATGGAGCCTCTCCGTTCTTTGTTAATATAGATTTCGTATACATTTTACATTCAGTTGCTTTTTGAGTTACTTTTCTCTTGACTATTACGGATTTTTCTATGCCACGCATCGAGTTCAAATGTTGATGATGCATGTGATGCTTCTTAATCCATCATTCACGAGTTATGGCATTGGGCATTAGATTGTTTTAATGGTGCAAATTTCTTATTGTTTGATATTCTTATTCATTTACGAAAAAGAAAACGAAAGTGGTGACTTTTCCTTCTAACGCAATCAACTAAACTATTATAAAACACATTTATTTTCTAAATGCCAAAACCCGTCGTTGTTTTGTTTAAATTTTGGCGTGCAGAAAATGAACAAAGTAGAATAGGATAATTTTATGTATATGAGAAAAATGGTCATCTTCTTGGTCTAAAATTTCTTGGCTATTTAGTGTCTTTTCTCCCCAAATTGTGTCGGATATCAATGCTAGAAATATCAACAATATCAGACATTATGTCACGAATTTCAGATGTCTCATTTGAGCAAGAAAGAAAGAAAAAAGAATTTCGTGTCAGATTGAATAAATTTTTATTTATTCTAATTCCCTTAAAAATTTAAAGTTTGCCTACATGACACAATTTTGGTGAAATAAAGATACAAATATGCGTGTAGTAACAAAAAATGGTATTAGTTGGTGACTTTTGGCAGCAATTTGTGAGAGATAAAAGGGTGATAGTAAAACTGAGCCAGCCCCCAAGCGTGTGAGAACTGGACAAGCTGAGACTACTTTTGATCTTTCATGTCAGCCCATATACAATACACTGCTCTCGTAGCAGCAGACCACGATCATCATCCGGAGAGCCTGCACTACTCTCATAACAGGTTACCATGATCCAGCTCGTGGCAGCGGGTTCGTCTCTGAACAAGCATGGAACCAATTCTCTAGGCGTAACAGCCTCCACTACAATGCAGTACATTCTCTTGTGAGTTGATGAAGTTACATTTGGTTTGATCCGAGTGCGTGTATTAAATGAAAGTTGTCGAAAAGGCTTTCCCAAAAGCTGGAAAGTTGATTTGCTTCGTCTAAGAAGTGCCAGACCTACGTTGGAGATTTGGATACTCGAGCTTTCAGGACAAAACGAAGATTAGCCTTTGCTAGAGCTTTGAATGTCGGAGCACTCCCTCTCTTCCAAACTCCTAGATACGCGCCCTTTTTGAGCCACTGATACAGTTTTAGCATCTTCCTTGGACTCCAGATACTGTCGTGGTGTGAAAAGCTTCCACATGAACTTGAAATTCTCCAGAAAACCTACCGTAAACCTTTTCCAGTTCTGGATATGGCCTGACATACAGATTATAGAATTTCAGTCTACTGACCTCATCGCCAAGCCCACCATTTGACCTTAAATGATCGATCACCTTGAATCTAGGAACAATCTGTTTATCCAAATTCAACCCCAAATATTCAGGAACCTCCACCAGGCATTGTATGTCAAAACTCATTTTCTGCACCAAGAATTCGATTTTCTTCTTTGAATGAACGAAAAATACTACTTGAAACTTGTGGTTTTGTAGACAGACCAACAACACTGTCATATAACGTTTTGTATAATTAATTTATTTTATTTTTTGTATAAAAGTTGTTCTTAGTAGCTGGTGATGTTATACGAACTCTAATGTCAACCTTTGAATATTTCAAAACAACCGACTTGCAAACTAATCACGCTACCGACATATGTAATTTTGTTCTATAATCACAGGTTATCTGAATATAAAATTCATGACTTTCATATTCATGAAGTCTTATTATCAATTAAAAAAAAAACTGGACATCCAACAATAGTGTTAGTTGTAACGACAAAAAATTCATTTCACGATTAAGCAATCATTTTACAGTGTAAAGAAACATATAATTAATACAATTAAAATTTAAAATTTGATATTGCAGATTCAATTAACTGAACAAATATTACAATTTGTTTCACACAGTTAATATGAATATGTTGATGTGGAAACAAAAAAAAAAAAAAAAAACGAAGCAGGTTGATTGTCATCCCCTTTGGATAAGTTGGCAAATAGCCGTTCAGTTGTCATACACTCGTCTAGTTATCCATAAAACACAGCTCAAGATAATACTTAAATCACATGATGACAGATTATGTTAATAATACCCCGAAAAGAAAGCTCCCACGCAGCTTTCCTCCTTAAAAATCAGTAAACCATCTTCGAAAGACAAACAAAAAAAAAGCAAAAAAAAAAAAGAAAGAAAGTCAGTAATCCATTTCTTCGAAATGGCCCACATTCTCTC
This sequence comes from Dorcoceras hygrometricum, assembly GCA_001598015.1. NCBI lineage: Eukaryota > Viridiplantae > Streptophyta > Magnoliopsida > Lamiales > Gesneriaceae > Dorcoceras > Dorcoceras hygrometricum. The sequence continues at coordinate 193,578 of KV003152.1, read as the reverse complement.
TCTGTCGTGCAAAAACAAAGGGAGAATTTGTCCATGGAAGATTTTACAATAGACAAACCATGTAGCTGGACTTCGTTGCATTAACGCAACCTTTTCTTTATTTGTTTATGTATAATTTGAATGATTCATCGGTAGAATTCTAGGTTTTTACGTTGATTCTGTAATTCTGTAAATAGTTTTTGGTCAAATAATTGTGGGAAGTACTGTGTCAAACCCCAGTCTGAATATAAAACTAGTTGCATTTGGTCAGCCATGGCGATCGGGGCATTTTGTGGCGTGGCGCCTTTCTTTTTCCGCAAGAAGCTTTTTAGAAATAAGGTTTATTGTTCTTTCCAACGTGTTCTCTTTTAACCTTCTGTTCATCATTATGTTGTGATCAAGCACGAACCCATGATTTATTCAAGAAGAATATAATCTTTAGGATGTAAAGTTTGGATTTTTCTTTGTATTCTCTTATTTATTTAGCTTAGCTCATCCTCCCTCACCATAGTCATGTTTCATATTCCCGCAGCCACGGTGGACTCACGAATTGTGAAAAGAAATCACTTGTTTGTATTTTCTTGGGGATGATATTTTCATAAGAATTTTGAAGTTTTTTCAGTTGCATGGACTCAGGTCTTTGATGTAGAGATTTTTTTTAAGAAAATACACGCTTTCACAATTTCATGCATATGCTGATGGTGATTAAATATGTATCTTAGTTTCTGGGTAAATAAATGAAAAGGAATCCACATCTTTTATTTTCTAAATATTAAACAACCAAAAGAAACAAGAAAACAACCAAAGAAGTTAAAGAAATAGGATAACTTTCAGGGCAACTCGATCCTGGACGGAATCACCTTTGGTATCATACCTGATACGTTCTTTCTTGTTAGGAACAAAAACTTAAACAGCTGTTTTCCGTTAATCTTCTTCTCATTATCAAATGATTCAACAGAAAAAATCGACGTCGGAACTAAGAAAAGTGGAAGCGCAGCCTAAACTACCGGAGTCGAAGCCAAAAAAATCCTTTGCAATGGATATCAGAGGTTCAAATGTGAGCAGCTCATATGGGGTGGCACCAAAAAGAGAACTCAAGTGCAAGATTTCTAGTTTCAGGGACTCACTTGATCTTTCTCCCTGTGTTGGTTTGGATTCAGTGAACGAGGCAAGACTTTTGCGTCTTAAAGAACTCTAATTCTCTTCATTAAAACTTCAAGTATAAATTTCTGATCACTTGACTTTCCAGCAGCTGCTCATATTGACCCTGAAGGATCTTCTTAAACTTTATCCATGTATCAGCCAGGACGTATCAGCATTAGAAATCGAAGATGCAACGATGCATAAGGTTAGCTTCACTACACAACGCACTTTGATATCAAATAGGTTTTGATATTCATTGTAATAGTGTGTCTCAGAGTTCGCAATAACAGGCTCTCAAACTCTTGTGTGATGCTCTACAATCATTAGGAAATCTGTGGACAAAAGAGGAGTGGATGATTCGATGCAAATACGATTCATCTATGGAATCTGAACAAACTGATTTGGAGCAAATCGGTATCTATCATATGCATCATTTTGTTTCAAGATTAGAAATATATACATATGGTAAATCTCAACTAAATTTCTTGTTCTGAAATTTGAAACTAGCCCTAGAAATGCTCGATGATATTATGAAGTTAGCAAGAGAAAGAATGTTTGATACTGTGGATTCAGATGAAGAGAGTGGAGAATCTAGATGTGGAATGACTACATTTGATGAGGCTTTGTCTGAATCCTATTCGGATAGCACAATGTCTGTTTCTTCCACTCCAGAAACGCCAACTTCAGTTCTTTCGGAAGCATGGAAGGCTTCAACTCTGATAGAAAAAACACCGCATTCTCTGCCTCTGCTCCTCGGACCCGGAGTTCTGGCAATTAGAACACTGAACCCCATTGATGTAAAGCAGCTTTCACTCGACATGCTCCCTCACATAGTTGTTCAAGATCCTAGATACCTTGTACAATTACCCGAGACTGGAAAGGAGGATAGGGAATGCAAAATGGGAGCTGCTGATATAAACGAGGTTAACTACAATCTTGAGATGATAGAGAGGATCAATGATGTTGATAGCCCAGACTGTGCAATGAAAGTTGACACTGGCAAAGAAACATCGGTGGAACTGTCTCCCCAGACACCACTTCCAGTGGCACCATTGTCTGTAGATGGGTTAACAATTTCATCTACGACATTACAAAAATCTGCTACATCACCACCACCAACACCCCGTCTAATGCCTCAAAACCATAGCATCTACTCACCCCCATCCACCACCAAACCACTACCACCCACATGTTGTGTAGTGAAATAGTATGTGTACCCCCATCACAACCACAACCGGCATCAACAGAAAGTGCGCCACCGCCGCCCCCCCATGTGAGGTCTAGTGAAAGAGTATCCGCTCCACCACCACCTCCTCCCAATGTGATGTCAAGTGAAATATTATCTACTTCACCCCCATCACAGCCACAAATGACATCAAGAAATGGTGCACCACCACCGCCACCCTATGTGATGTGTAGTATTCCATCCCCATCACAACCACAAACGGCATCAAGAAATGGTGCACCACCACCGCCACCCCCTGTGATGTCTAATAAAATAAAATCTGCTCCACCACCACCACCACCAGGAATGTCTCTAAGAAATGGTTCACAACCACTCACTCCTCCAATGGCAAAAGGAGCTGTTCCTCCACCCCCACCAGGGCTTGGCGGAGCCAAGAACCTTCGACTCGTGAAATCTACCTCGAAATTGAAGAGGTCATCCCAGATGGGTAATCTTTATAGACTTCTCAAGGGGAAAGTAGAAGGTTCCAGTGTAGATGTTAAGGTATCAGGAAGAAAGGGTAGAGTAGGAGCTGCCTCTGGTGGAAAACAGGGGATGGCTGATGCATTGGCAGAGATGACAAAAAGGTCTTGTTTCTTGCCATATATTGGTATTTTTTTAGGAGTAAACAGTATGCTTTTATTGTAACATGAAATTTGAAATTTTTTTCCTGTTGGCTCAGGTCGGCATACTTCCAACAAATAGAGGAGGATGTCAAGAATCATGCAGAGTCAATCAAGGAAGTGAAAAATGCAATTAGTTCGTTTCAGACGTCTGACATGGAGGAGCTTCTGAAATTCTACAAATACGTAGAATCTCACCTAGAGAAACTAACTGATGAAACTCAGGTTCGCTTAGCCAAGTTTATTTTCCTTGTTTTTGCTGCAGTATTATTCAAAATCAAGTCACGAATTTGATTTTTCAGGTCCTGGCAAGATTTGAAGATTTTCCAACGAAAAAGTTGGAAGCTTTAAGGATGGCTGCAGCACTATACTCCAAACTAGATTCAATAACCTATACTTTACAGAATTGGCAAATAGGTTCGCCAGTTCGCCAACTCCTGGACAAGGCCGAGAGTTATTTCAATAAGGTAAAAAATTTTAGAGTTACTAATTACGTCTTCCATTAAAATGTAACCAAAAACTTGCAACGACGTCCAGATCAAGGGAGAGATTGATGCATTAGAGCGAACAAAAGATGAAGAAGCTAAGAAATTTCAGGGCCATAAGATAAATTTTGATTTTGGCATCCTTGTGCGGGTGAAAGAATTGATGGTGGATCTATCTTCAAGCTGCATGGAGTTGGCACTTAAGGTCAGCAGGTCAAATTTGTTTAAAATTAAACATAGAATAAACAGTAATAAACGAGTGGCAAGACACAGTAGCAAAGGGAGAAGGGTCGGATGGGTTCATCCCACACTTTCAAATTTTGGCCTTTAACTCGCCTTTTTTCGTTCAGCTGCTGTCTTCGCTACTGACTAATGTATACTGGTGATATGCAGGAAAAGAGAGATGCCATTTCACGAGAGAAGAGCGAAGTCAAATGCGAAAGGAGAAATAACAGACCTGAAAAAATACTATGGAGGTCCTTTCAGTTTGCATTCCGAGTTTACTCATTTGCAGGTGGGCATGATGACCGAGCAGACAGGCTTACAAGAGAACTTGCCGATGAAATTGAGACTGACCCGCTTCAGTAATCATACAGACACAGTGTTTGAGGTACTTAATCAAGAAACTGCAGCATTCTTTTGCTATTGCCAAGTGTGTGTTTGAGTAAAGGAGAACAAGCAAAACTTTGGCTCTTTGTGGTGTGGTAGCTTCTGTTGTTTGTATATAAAACTTACGAAGTGTGTAGGTCGTTAGTGTAATGCATTCTTCAAGTGTTGCATCTCAGGTTAGTGAGTTTTAGCTCCAACACTAGAACAGTAGTAATGATTCATTGGAATTAGACGAAAAAAGTTGGTACTTTGTTTAAAAGCAAAAAAAAAAAAAAACCCTAATTTTCTGTCCTAGCCCAAAATGTGCCACTGGAAGGATGAGAGAAACTGAACTGATAAGTGATAATAATTCTGTAAGTACATATTTCGGGTGATCAAGTGACATGGAAACATATGGGTCTGGCTATGATTGTACAATAATATACATTTTGAATTAAATGCATTTTTATGACGTTCCTTTTATTAGCATGCATGAATTTGGCGTCCGCAAATCACAAGTTAGCTTAAAGAAGCTTGTGTGTTTATTTCAAAAGTAATCGACTCATATAATCTTTTAATTTTCTGAGTTTTGGATCATTGCCTACCTTGCTCTGATCTTCCTCTGTATACATGGATTTTTTTGCACAACTTGTTTTAAATAATTAAATTTCATCCATCCAAAATATACTTGAACCATTAATTTCAATCTACAAGTTTAATTCAAAAGAAAAATCTCAAAAAAAGTGTCAAGAGACGTTAATTGTAGCCCTTTAAGAACACAATAGTCCTTGTGCACAACATGCACGTCCAATGGCGATTTCCATTTGCATACATTCAGTTCATTCATGTATTTAGTCAACAAAAAATATCTAAATTTCAAGCAACAGATTGAAAACATCAGACGTATAGCTTATTAGAATTTCTAATTCCAAATTAAATGGTGATTAAGAAGCTAAAACAATTTCTAACAATAATGGACTAAAAGGGATAGTATGATTTAGTAAAGTATAGTAAGAGAGTAGTAGTACCATATAAGAACAGAAAGAATACAGGGAGGATTTGTACTGAAATGTCACCAAAAAGTAACGCACTACACGTAGTATAAAGGTCCTTCAAAGTTTAAACTGCCACAACACACAAGTTCAGCATGAGAACAGCGAACACCTAAAACTTGAAATTTTTCTTCTTTGATTTATTCTCCTTCTCCTGCATCTTTCGTTTTCTTTTGCTCTCATTCTGGACAAATATCAAACAAATTAAGAATTTCTTCCTTCAAAAAACATGGAGAAGAAAAGGAAAGAAACAAATTATTGTACCTCGGCAACCATGTCACTGAAGTCCTCTTTCTGTGTACGCAGCTTCTCCTCTTCTCTCGCCTCCTCATACCTGGGAATAATTGAATTTAAACATTACAATCAGCAGTGGCATAATTGAAATAAATGGGAACTCCGCTTACTTGGCAGGCAAAACATTGTCCATAAGTTCCAACTCTTCTGGCGCTAATGTGACATCGACTTTATCAGCTTTTTGACCTCTAAGCAAGTCAACCTGACGAAAATAAACAGTGGGATAATCTATATTATATTGTCAAATAAAAAATGCAAAGAAGTAGATCTCAATTGAATTCTAGTACATTCTGAAAAGAATTTTACTTTTCTAATTGATAGAAACTGAAGTTACACTTCACACTTATCATTTCAATTCAACACAACAATTCCAATTTTCACGCTGCATCAAATACCCCAATTGGACCAATAGGACATGATAATATACCATTGCAAGTACAAGGGATATTGGTGGTCAAAAACATAAATCTCCAAGTCATTAGTCGCCTGACTATGAATAGATCGAGGGCGAGTTCAAATGGAAAAGGATGCATTTTGAAGTGCAAATCAAAGCCATCACAACAGCTTAAGCACAGTTAAATAATGTTATATTATGCGGGTCACATGTTCATTTATATTTTAGCCAATTAAGTAGTCAGACAGCCCAAAAGGCTAACAATCATGTTCATGAGACTCGGCCAATCAAGTAGGCAGACAGGACAAAAGGCCAATAATAGCACTTCCGCATTTCCTTATTTCACTTCACCCAGAAGAAAATGATGGCCAAATTGAGTGAAATTATCAACTACAGAAACACTCTTCAGATTGAATTAACTGCTAAAGAAGATTTTTTCCAAATTATATCACCACATTTTGTAACATCTCTTCAATAAATAGAGAAATAAAACAACACTTACTCTTTTAGCACCAGTCTTCTCCTGTGTGCCGGTGTTAATCACGTACCTGACAACATATGTGTCCAACATCAGTTCAAATTACAAATTGCAGAGGTTTAATTCACAGAGAGGGTGATGATTTACGTATGGCTTGTCCCAAGTAAGGTTCCCGGTGCTATCTTCTCTTCTTTTTCTTCAAGCACCTTCACCAAGCCCAAAACAAATACCATTTGAATCAGATACAACAAAAGAAAGTGTTCCCTAACAAACAAGAAAATATCAAAAGATGTATTTACTTGATATAGTGGTCTCTCAGGTTCTTTTCTCTGTTGCTTACGAAGGTCAATAACATCAGGAGTTTCAACACCAGTAGGAGTACTAAAGCACCAACAAGAAAAAAGTAAAAGGTGAGAGAACAACTTCAGGTCAAGAATAGGAAGGAAATATTACAAAAAGTTCACATATTTATGCCTACAATGATAGTGGTCAGTCACAATTCACAAATTTGTGTAATATTTCAATCTCTAAGGACAAAATAAACCAAGGTAAAGCAGATTATTACCTTGAAAGGCTGTCCACAGACTGAATGCCATCTTCCAGTTCCTCTTCCTCAATCTGTTCTTCCTCTTCCTCTTCTTCTTCTTCTTCCTCCTCTTCTTCTTCCAAATCACCCCAGTGCTTAGTCTTATCAACTGGTTCCTCCTGAAAATACATAGAGTAAGAGGAGATGAATGCAGGAAAGAAATGTAAATATGGAGAATACACAGCAGAAGTGTGCATAAAGTAATATTTTCATCAATTTTCTAATGCTAATTTTGTTTACCTCATAATTAGGCTGTTCTTGTTGCAAAACACCAAAAACATCTCCATACAGAGGACGTCCATACTATTCATGGTAAAAAAAACATGGGGTCAAAATGGGAGCTTAAAAATATACAAAACAGATTGAAGTACCAATAATAAAGAAATGTGAGACTCACTTCATCGACAGGAGGTTTACCCCAGTCTCCATGTCCATACCCAAATTTAGCTCCAGCAGGAATTGGGGCATTGAGACCCGGGATTTTCAGATGTGGGTAAGAAGGTGGAGGACCATATCTCTGCCATGGGAAAAGAAACAATTTATTATGCGCCAACTCAATCTCTTCCTAGGAAAATGGATACACCTGACATAGAAGTATAGATAAAGAAACTGAAAATACAGTAATACAGGAGGTATTGCTAAACCTGCATATTGATGAGCCAAGGTGGAGGAGCACCTTCAGGAATGCCAAGAGCCTCCTTTAACTCTTGAGACAATATGCCTGGCTTCATTTCTCTGAGTTTGACCTGAGCATGATCATGATCCAAATAAAAGAGACTGACTGAGATTTGAATGAGAGTAAGATCGATTGCCCAATAGTGCATGATTTGTGAAATTTTAACACAGAACCTATTTAGGTTATCACGATAACCCACAACATTAGAGTAATAGTCTGTATCACAACTAAAATCATGGATAACATTATAATTGCAAATAGAATCTCGGGAATCTAGCTTAGCACAAATAGATCATAGAAAACTAAAACGGGTGGGTTGAATTATTAATCTTAGAGGACGATCATTTAGGAACTATCACAGTTCTATATAACACAAATGATATGTATTTCATACCTCAAATTCCTTTCCCTCATAATACAGATCACCATGCGATGTCAACTTAGGTTTAGTCTGATGCTTGAAGAAGGCATCATGGAGGACCTATAAAAATTAAAACAGATGTAAGTGGGTAAACCGCTACAATTGGAAAATTCTAGTAAGAAAAGCTAAGATTTCATGAGCTTGTTGACATAACAGAGACCTGATAATCAATGTCCATTTTTCCCATTTTTGGCTGCATCCTCTCACGTTGTTTTTGTTTCAGCTTCTTACTGTCTTCCTTTTCAATGTATGCCTGGCATATAAACAAAAGAAAAGGAAAATGTTAACAGACACGTAGACAAAACTACGAGGAAGTTACAGAGAAATTGCACCACCATTGTACTGCTAACTTGTCTCGGAGATGTGAACATCCAAAAACAAGGTGAAACATTAAACAAAATAATGTGAAAATATATGGAAGCCAGCTACAATCCTCAGATGTAAATCATAATATCAAATTATAGAAAAAGAAGAGACAGATATAGAAAAGAAAATGCAAGCATTTTAAGTGCATTTATGATGCGATTGGCTGGGTCTGGTGACTCAAACAATGTGCATATTTGGTACAATCCCCAGTGAACGATTAGCTTGCTGCACAATGGAATGTATATGGCGTGCATGCAGATATACATCTAATCAATATGATGCTGGACCCTAAACCTAATGATTCAATCAACTACTGGCCAGAGCTATAGAACCATGTCCAGTTCTCCATCATAAAACAGTTAATTAACAAGAAAACAATTATGATCACAGCAAGGAGATAGGTCTCACTTGTCTTATTTTCTCAATTCCTGTGGCAGCAATAAAGTCCGGAAGTTGAAAGGGCATCTTTTCTATACCTCGCTTTCCCTGCAAATCATATAGACAAGAGGATGAGATAAGAGCTGATGAATGGCCAGACTAGGAATTGTAGACCCATGTACCAAGTAACAAAATCAGTATAAAAATCTAAGGAAAGAACGTAGTTATGTAACAAAATGTCAAGAAATTCCTAGCCATCCTGCAGACAAAAATGACAGGATCAGCTCTGAATAGAGCACTTTCCTAAGGCACTTCCATTTATTATGACAGAGCATTACATATAAATCAAACCCCAGCCCACACTAGCAAAGTATAAAAGGAATTTCTCGCAAGGTTCCCCCTTGCGAAACACCTACATGTTGAGGCTCCACAAGTGCCAGCCGCTCCCCTGCAAGAACCACATATAGGTATAAGACAAAACCTCATTAACTTTATCATCCATCACTTTCTTCTAAACCCATCATGAAATCAGACCATCTCTTCGTTCTCAGCATAATTTTAATAGAAAGATTATATACAAACCTCGATGACACAAAGGCACATTTTTAATGCACAAAGTATATCATCCAAGTAGCTCACCTGTAAAAATTTCCTCTTCTGACACCAATGCCGTGGAACTGCGACGGTATTACGATATGATTTCAAATACACCAGCAGCTTAGGGTCAAAAGAAGTGGCATCCCATACCTAGGAGGTCAATAAGTTTTAGACGATTACAGCCAAAAGAATTAGTCTCAATTAACTCTCAGGGGAGAACCATGACAAAATTAGGTACAACAAAATCAATCATCACATCTTCATATCAAGATGATATTATGAACATTAGTGCATAATAAATGGATATGGTTCCTTGTTTGCAAGCAGGCAGATTTCTGTTAGAAAATCAACAGGTTGCAATTTGTTTAAGAAAGCCCATTTGCCAAAAGTATTACCAAAAAACCTTACAAGGAGTTGGGATGTAAACACTAGGTTCACACCATAGTAAATGCAATAATCTTTATAAAATATCAAATGGAAAAGGGCACGGGCACTCAGTTAGCAAAACTTGTAAAGGAAAAAACATATAAAGCACAATTTCCACGAAACACATAAACCATTCAAAACTATCATTAATGTGCAACATACCTCAACAACATCAGGCCGGGTGGATAACTGCTTCAGTTCAGCGATCTTCATTCGACGTTGAAGCTATAAACAGCATGATGGTTTAGTGTTGTCATTGAATATTCACACACATAGCAAATTAATAAAACGCCTCCCTATTGAGAGATGCCAACAACACATCATGAGCAAGGTGTCAAGTGGTAACCTTTTTCTTTTTGTTAGAGATCCCTTTCTCCTTTTGTTGAGTATCTTGTTCCTCCTCTTCTGAATCTGAGTCACCCTTCTTCTTGGCTGCCGCATCAGGTGCAGAATCATCCGTTTTGAGATTCTCCTAACAAAATTGGAGAGTTATTATTACCCATGAGAACATGTGAGAAGAGAATTGACGTGTGGGGAATCTCAAGAACTCAAAGTTAACATCACATCACATAACCTATACATCGCAATCTCACCTCAGAAACAGCAATTTCCTTGAAATTGAATTTCTCAAAGACTTTTCTGAATTCTTCAGTTAATTCACCATCTAATTCTGCCCTTTCCGGTACATACTCCACCTCTACCAGCTCTTGAACCTGTCAATCAATGACAATAAACAGAAAGTGCTGGTAAAATTAAAATCCACGATAAAGCTGACATATAGTTCTCGATCACAAAGGTTTAAAACAAAATAAGAAAAAATACTTTCAGGCTTCACAATCATCCGTTTCACTTCCAAGAATCTCAATAATATGCAGTACGCACTGTACAGTTCAGGCAGAGAATACCGCTTCTCAACCAAAAATAGCAGAAAGAATATGTTTCATACCAGAAACAGAGATGCTCTACATCAATTTAAATCACAAGTAAAAACATTCGTCAACAACTACTGTTTATCGACATCAAGTCTTTGGTGAGTTCTCACATACTATATTATTATGTGCTCCACCTCAGAAAAGAAATTCAAACAACAAAAATTGGAATAGTTAAAAGAAGATAGAATTTTCAGTGTAATTATGGGCTAAAAGGACAAATGCCTCGAAAAATAATTTTGATTTCTCATCGTTAAGCATAACTTAATTACTTCGTCATCCTTATGCATTATATATGCTAAAGGCTATGGAATAAAAAAAAATTGAAGAACTACATCCAACAGACATCACATTATAATTTCCATCGGTGTTCAAATCAGTAAGTCGGTAACACAAAATAAGAAAGTGACTTTCGAGCTCCGGACAGGCCGACAACTTCCAACGGTAAACTATATTCAGGACAACTTATCATGAGGTCTAACAAGAATCATGTTAACTACCATTCTAGGAATTGGTACGCATACAAAGAGACTGATGAACTTAAAGGCGGCCCTAATATTCCTAACAATTCAAAAACCTAAGTATCACATCAAAAAATTTCAAAACAACCTTCAGAGGACCGAAGTTTTTTTTGGAGCTGTCATCAACAGTTCCGTTAACATCCTCCGCAGCGGTGTCACTTTCATCTCCGGCGGGTTCATTTCTCGACGCCTTCTTGTTCTTCTTCTGATTCCGCCGCCTCCGGCGCCTATCGCTCTCCCGCGATTTCTTTGTGGCGTTGCCAAGGTCTTGAGATCTCAAATCACCTTTCTGGTATGAGACAGTGTCGACGACACTGTTCGTCGTTTCCGCCGGCATCTTCAAGTACAGAGGCAATTCTCCGCCTCTTCGTGGTCTCGTGTGTGTGTACGACAGGGAAGTCGAAACAACAATATGCGGTTCTGGTAATTTGGAATCGTAATAATAATAATTATAATAGTAACTTTCACCAAGATATTGAATAACAATTTTTTCAAAAAAAATATTATAGTTAAGCACTTAAGCCTGTTCCAAACTTCGTCCACAGGCATGGGTATTCCAGATCTTTGCTCATAGACACCGTGAGGTTGGGATGAGACCGGGTGATCCAAAACATCGAAAAAAGTCCAATAGTTGGATGGAGCCGAAGATTTATCTCTTCGATCTTCACAAAAGTCAAGTTCAAAATCAAAATATTTGAGAACTCTTTAAAAAAAAAATAATAAGCTTAGCGAAACTTCAGTTATTGTTTCTTTATTTAAGTCATGACTAAGATATGAATGGATTGAACCAGAGCCCCATGAGAATTAGTCAAAAAATGTATGCAATCTTTTGGATAGAGAATTTATTAAGAGGAGTGGGTAGATGCATATGATGGCTACAAACTTTATTTGTGAGACCTGGATTTGTAATTTCGATTGTAACGTTGGAATGAATCGATATATATATAGAGGTTTTAGATCTCTTTTCTGGGTGTTTGAGTTGCAGTTTCGGGTTCCATTTCGTGTGTTGAACAATTCTGGAGATTTTGTAATTTTCGCATATTAGAGGTACCTGCTGGTTGGTGTGTCAGCTGATGTTTATAGTTAGCTGCTGGGCGATGATGAAAATCAGCAGAAGCGCGTTTTAGCGCGAGATTCCTGAAACGCTGTCGTTTCGTGAGGTTTGGTTACGCGTGTGTTGTGATCAGCAGGTGTGTTAGTATAATTGCGTTGTGAGGGCAAAACGACTGCGTTTAAGTTAGTTGGC